>JAQGEP010000366.1:0-32017 GCA_028476805.1 Acrocalymma vagum
TAGGTGCTATGTGAGGTTACAAAGTTTTCCGCGCACGAGCCGTATATCCGTGCACGATGGCGTAGCCTCGAGTATAGGCCTAGCCTGTTACAAAGATAAGATTCCTGGGGGCACCTCAAGCGACCTAGGAAATTTCAATATTATCCTGCATCGTGCAGTGAAACACGGCGATGCAGAGCACGTGCGAGAGCTTCTGGAAAAAGTTTCCGCCTCTGAAGTTGACTCAGTAAGGAATGAGAATGGCGAGCCAGTAATTGTCGTAGCAGCGTATTGCAATCACTGGGAAGTCATGGACCTCTTACTACATCATGGAGTGGATCCTTCACAAGTGGATGCAAGGGGTAATTCAGCATTACATGTAAGCATCTACCATGCGGCGACCGATTGCCTTTCTAGCCTATTGCGTTTCAATGGAGATATGCTACAGGAGAATCACACGGGACGGACACCGTGGCACATTGCTGCGATGCAAGGCAATCTTGATGTTCTACGCCTCTTGTCAGCACAGCCTAACGCTGCGGAACAGCTGAAAAGCGTTCGCGATCGAGCCGGGTTGACTCCACTCCATATGGCGGCTGCAATCCCGCGACCGGAAGTCCTTCAGTATCTGCTCGAGCTTACGGGTTTTCCTGATCCCCATGATGATAGAGGTCGTGGGATACTTCATCATGTTGTCGGGCTTTTAGGTTTTACGCCAACTGGCTTAAAGATGGTTCGGTTTCTACTGGATCATGATTATGATCCCGTGGAAAAGGACGAGGCCAGGTATAGTCCAATGGATCTTGCTTCGAATATGGGTCAATGGTATTTGACGCGCTTGCTAACAAGCAAAGCGGTAAGCAAACGGTCGAACCTTGATTCTATGATGCACGATCTTTTAAGAGCACTGGCAACAGGCAATGAACCTTCGGATTGGGAAGAAATTTTCGACATGATATGTGCAGGCGTGGAAGACATCAACATGTTGCAGTGGAATGCCGAGACTGTGTTACACTCATTGTGTCGGAACGCTCGTCCATATTCTCCTGCTACTCTGCGAGCTATGACCCGGCTATTTGAGTTAGGTGCCAACCTGTTCGTAAAGGCATCCGATGGGAAAGTGCCCCTTCAGCTTTTATTGGAGAGCATGTATGAGTATACCGGTCTTGATAGGCAAGATGGACTCGTCCCAACAGATGATTTCACTCTTCGCTCCCTCGATTCCATGATAGTCTTCCTGATCACGCACGATACTGATCGAGTCATATTGCGCTTTGATGCACCGGGAAAACGTCTTATCAATGATCTCATCAACTATGCTTCTTTCTGTGGCAGAAGCAAGTTGCTTCACATAATTTTTTCAGGGCAACACTTTCCAACCACCGAAATCTCGTGTAACGCTCGACACAACTCAAGCTATACAACACCTCTAATGAATGCGGTGCAGGCTGGTTTTGAAGACATTTGCGCATTTCTTCTGGACCTTGGAGCCGATATACATGCCCAAGACAAGAATGGCTCAACACCAATCTTCTATGCAGTACAAGGGGGCAATTTTGAAATTGTGAAGATGCTCTTCGAACGGGGTGCCACTTCCACGGACGTCAATGTGTGGGGGGAGAATCCCCTATTCGAAGCCTGCAGCCACGGAAACGACCAAATTGTCAATGAGCTTCTGGACCGCGGCTACGACATCAACCAACGAGATTCTGACGGAATGACCCCGTTGCTAGAGGCGTCCTCCTACGGTAGGTTGAGCACAGTTAAAATACTCCTTTGTCGACATGCAGATATCTTAGCAGCGGATAATGACGGTAACACTCTCGCGCATTGGGCGTGTTCCGCAGGTTCAGTTGAAATTCTGAAAGTTATTGGCGATTCTGACCTTGATTGGGACGCAACGGCAACTGTGGAATCTTCATCAGGACCACAAGATGTATCAATTCTGTACTATGACATACGGCTTGGAGGCAAGTGCTTCAACTATCTTCTTGAGAGAGGGCTTGGCCGCCAGATCAATCGGCCCACTTCGAATGGATCCTACCCAATTTCTGAAGCGACCGCTCAGGGACTGGCTGATCATGTAGGGCTTCTAATCAAACAGGGAGCAAACGTCAATGTACCCGAAACCAAGTTTGGGTCTACCCTTCATATTGCTGCCTTCAACGGTCATGAGATTATCGCTCGCCAACTCGTCGACGCAGGGGCTGCACTGTTCAAAAGAAACAAAAATGGTGACATGGCTGTAGACGTTGCCACAGAAAGGGGTAACACGAGTCTAGCAAGGTTTCTCCAGAGCGCTATGGACGCAATAGGTAAGATTCTGATAAAAAGTATGGCCGCTTTCGTCTCACTATTCAGACAGATTCTGATTCATCTGATTGGTCTGACGATTCAGACGATTTCGAATTCAACCAGCTTGAACTGATATCAGCAATTACATCCGGAAGTCTTGACTTGTGCCGAGGAATAGTACCAGAAAAGCTATCTGCTTCCTGCAGTCTCGTGCCACACGACTCGTGCTCTCCTCTAATCCTTGCGCTGAGTAATGGCCAGCTCAGCATTGCCCAATATCTCGTCCAGAATGGTGCAAGTGCACGAGGCACAGTCTGCAGAAAGTCCAACAAGTATCGAGGTTGGTCCGCCTTGCATTTCTGCGCCGCAACGGGGGACACCAAGCTGCTGGGCTCCATAACAACCAAAGACCCCGCTGTTTGGAAGCAAACGTGCCCCGTATATCCTCTTCACGTTGCAATATTAAACAACCAGCTGGAAATGGCAGGCATTATTCTCAATGAAGGGAACATCATGTCTGGATCTGGTATTGCGGATATTCGAATCAAGGAGACTTCTTGGCCTTGGGACCTGTATTATTCCAAGACTCTCCGCACGATTGCACAGCCAGGCAGAACACCATTGATTCTCGCATGCGAGAATGGGAACCTAGAAGCTGTGAGGCTACTCATTGACAATAGCGCCGACGTCGACGCGCTCGCAATGGATGACACAAGTCCTCTCCTTACCGCCATCACGCTCAACCATTCGAGGATAGTCGAGTTCTTGGTTTCCAAGGGTGCTAATGTTAATTCTCGGAACAATCGCCTTGAAACGCCTGCTATGAAAGCTGCTGAATCCGGAGATCTTGACTGCTTGAAGCTCCTTATTCAGCACGGAGCAGACATGGAGTCGTATGATTGGGAAGGCTTTGGGGCTTTGGATCAAGCCGCTTTTTTCGGAAGAATGAAAATTGTGTCCTATCTCTGGACAAGAGGCTACGATATGAGAAAGCTCAACGTCACTCTTGAATCGGGGTGGTCATTCTTGCTCAATTGTGGAATCGACATATCCTATTGCAGTCCCATATATGGAAGTATCATTACACAGGTTCTGTCTGTTTTAGGTCGACATGCCTCACGAACGCTCGAGCGCGTTCTACGAAGGCTAGGCCCTCAAAATAGTACCAAGGTCGTCAACCACCGCCATCAAGCGAAGGGAACTCCACTTTATATTGCCACCTACAGATGCACTATTCGGGAGATAAAACTGCTCCTTGATGCTGGTGCAAGTATTGATTCTGAAGGTGGGCCTGAAGGCACTGCTCTCATGGTAGCTGCGCAAAATCGTAGCCTTGACGCTCTCCAATTTCTCCTGGACGCTGGGGCAACGATCGACGCTGTGGGCGGGCTGAAAGGAACTGCTCTGATGGTATCAGCGAAAGGCGCGAGACTTGATACTATCCGACTCCTCATGGACCGTGGGGCCAGTATCGTTGTACGGAACGGAAATCAAGTGTACAGCGCCATCGAAGCAGCGAAAAAACATCCCCATATCGTGCGCTGGTTTTTATTTGAGAGATATACGGAAAGGCGATTATTAACTGATTCACATGCAGAAATTCGTAGGGAAGGCCCCCGAATCGAGAGGTCGCATCCTAAGCCTCTCAATACTCACGTCCACCCTTCTCCTATCCGCCTCAAGGAGGTCCGTTTCAATTTGCCATGACCAGTAGGATGGATGAGCGTCACATGATCTAGCATATATAGTACATCTTCAGATCGCTGCTCGCTCACAAATAGCAAGTTGTAGATAATTATTTTCCAGCCTACCTATGTCAGATTCACCAAGGCACACGAAGGAACAGTTTATATATACAAAATACAGCTTCACTTCCAGAAGCAGACAAGACGACACTCAATGCTTTCCCTGGGCGGCAAGTCATCCGTGTCAGATAACATAAACGCAGTGTGCGGACATCGCCAACCAGGGAGATCCTGCTTCGTATCGTACCCCTTGAAAACAACCACTTCGTCTGGCTGCATCTCAGACATGTAGTACCATCTATGCTTCTCTTCTTGATCACCGTGCGACATAACATAGTTTGCGGACTTATTCCCGCTACGAAATTCGCGGGCCCTGATCTGGTAATCCGAATCGGGGACGGTAGTGGTATCAGCGACGGCAAGCGGGTGTTTCTCGACGGTCTTTAGAGGGCGCCATGCATTTAGGAAACAGAAGCGGGAGCACGAATCGTATAGCTTGGAGATGTTAGGA
Organism: Acrocalymma vagum; assembly: GCA_028476805.1. Lineage (NCBI taxonomy): Eukaryota > Fungi > Ascomycota > Dothideomycetes > Pleosporales > Acrocalymmaceae > Acrocalymma > Acrocalymma vagum. Next base: position 4,531 of record JAQGEP010000366.1, read on the forward strand.
GGAAAGGTGATTTCTTTCTTAGTGCCCTCCGGTAGCTCCCGGATGCCGGAGCCAGCGTCGGTGGCAGCGTAGTCAACATGGGGATGGCTTGTTGGGACTTGTTGTGGGCGACCGTTTTGGTCTGGTTTGTCTACTTCAGAGGGGTTGGATATTTGCCGGATTGCGTGGTTAAAGGGGTAGACTACGGACGCTCCGGTCCTGAAGAATTTTTCAGTTATTGATTGTCTACGGTATCTGTTGATGTAGCTCTACACACATCTTCCTAATGACTTCTTCTACCTCTGGGTAATACTCTCTCCTGATCGTTTCATCATCATCTGTGTTTCTTACTTTCGGGGCTAATTTGACGAACTCGAAGCCGTTCTGGTCGAGTACGAACTTTTTGTTCACGCCCCGGATGTCGCGGATTGTCATCGGTCGAGTAAACTCGTCCTTTTCGTGAAGGTATCGCTTTTTCCATGCACTCGTTTCGATGACTTTCCCGGTAGCTGGGAAATAGTTGATATCCGCGATGACATCTCGAGGGGTGTAATCGGCCACTTGCTCCATTGCAGAAAACGGCGCTCAAGTAGGACGTGGTGAAAGGCAGATCTAAAGTGGATAAGTACTCTTACTGGAGTAAATGTAGAAGAGAAGAGTAGAGGAAGAACTCGGTGGCCGGCATTTGGAGTTTATCCTTGGCGCTGTGCACGTTACGATATCAGGCTGAACTAACTGTGGCTGTGCTTTGTGGCTGATGTAGCCAAGAATGAATACGTATTTCCGAGACGGCTACAGTCAGCTAAAGCTAACGGTCCGTTAACATCAATTATATGGGCATCTTCACGGATGCGAGGTGAAGCGGCGTGTTTATAGTCATCATCTTGTGAGTTACACTTTAGCGGACTCTGAACAACTCTACGTGCTAATCTCAAAGCAACACTTACTGTAGTACAAGTCATCTTCGTCAACTGTCAATGAGTTGGGAGGAGAGTCGGGTGCGGCTGGGTCACGTGTTTTCGTGTTTTCGGTGATCGAACTCGGGAACACTGGACCTTTACAAATAGTTATAGTTGCTGGAAGGACTCAAGTTGAAAGCTAGCCGACTGGACTGACGTAGTCTGATAAAAATAGAGAAGGTAACAGAAAGGTTGCAGGAAGCAATACCAATCAGTGCTGCTCGGGTCATACTCCTGTGCTTTCGCAACTAATGTCACGCCGCCGTCACTGGTATTCTCAAGATCCCAGGGCGGTTTTATGCATTCCCAATCAGTATTCCCAAAATCTGGTTGAAAGTAGTCAATGCCGCCTGTGTAAGCCATCCATGACCAGGAAGGCACAGCTGAAAGAGAGCGGTGATTAGGAAACTTGATGGTCTCTAAGCTTCGATCGCCCATATCCGCTCCGCGATATCATAACAAACTTCGACATAGGAGACCTCCAGATTCCTGTCATCAAAAATGCCATAGCTGCCTTTCACATTCCACACGCGCAGCAAGCGGCGTTGCAGACTGTCTATAGCTATTGGCCGATCATAGTCTATAGTCAATCCAAGCCTAGAGTAGTCTTGAAATATTTGCTGATACCGAACAATGCGTTCTCCACGTAGGGAACCAGTCAGGATCTGTGAAAAATTAGGGTCTCCAAGTGACGCTGCCAAAATTGCTATAGTTGTATGAGACTTGTTGCCTAACAGAGGGATAGACGATGTGAACTCACTTGCTCATACTCATAAGGGTCTCACATCGAACTCCTTGGCCGCACTCCCAGTACGTTTGATATCCTGCAAAGAAGATTTTTCGCTGAGCAAGTGCGTGTTCCTGCATGACCCAAGCTCGACTATTGAGCGCTCCATCTAGCACCTGGGCTTAAAAATCGTCGATTATTTCACAGATGTAAAATAGACCGTTCGAGTCTGTGTGTTTGTGATGCACAGTCACAACATTCTGGTCAATACGTGGCTTCAAAAATCCTGAATGGTGCCCAGTGGAGCCACTAGCTGCAATAACGCAGTACGCTCCACTAAAAACATCCTCCATGTGTTGGTACTCCTGGTCAAAGTCCCCATCTGCACCCTGAATGATACAAATGGAATCAATCCAAAGATACCGAAGTCCCAGTGCGCGAGTCACGGTAATTGCGTCTCTGAAAGTGGCAGGTAACGATACGAAGTCCATGGCCACCATATGAGCTTCGATGTTTTCACGCGTTGTTGCGTAATGGGGTCCGTTTCCCCATGGATATCTTAGTGCAATCCACTGGCTGCTCACGCTTCGATCTGGCCGACAAAGACGTACTACGTCGCTGCGATTAATTCCAACATTTATCACTCGAGTTGGCATTGCTGGCCCCGAGTCTCGACTCGTATAGTACCCTTTTGTGGCCAGTCGACAATCGGCATGCTCACTATGATTGTCACACTCTTGTAGCCACGCTCGCATGATCTCAAACGAGATTTCTGAAACGGATTCTGGAAGCTTACCAAAGCAAATCTGAATCTCATTGGCTGTTGGAATTTTGAGCTCTAAAATTGAATATCAGCTTTCTTAGGTCAAGCCAAGGTCACAATTGGTCTCACCTGGATCTCGAAATATTGACAATACGGGGGTACTTCGTCCGCTTATTCTCAGCACCGAGAAGACTCGGTTGAAGGTAACACTAGAGCCGCTGCACCATAACGTTGACAGGTTTACCGTAGTAGCTGACACAGCTCATAGCGTCACAGTCCCTGCACAAAAGTGATTCTGTCCTAGCTTGCAGTGAGTGATTTGCTCGCGGATGGGTTTTTAAGGGCCGCGAATAATCGTTCCGCGAACGCGTTATTAACGTGAAAATTCCAATGTTCGTGGAGCTGCCTCTGACCAGAACTGGATTGCTAATGTGGCCATAGAAACATACATCCTAGCGTCATTAGTTGCATTCCGATGACGGCTTGTATGGGATCACTCACAGGATGACCCTAATTGCGTAAGGGAAAGCGGATGTCAGAACCCACAGAGCTATAACGGTATCGTGCAGACTTACATACTACAAATGTAAGATGTGAGAACCATTCAAAGTCGAGGGCGATACACTTACATTCTAGAGACAGGAAGAACATTGTAGTGGAACTGAGAATCCGATTGGCGGGGCTTACCACCTGTAGGAAAACAACTCAATCAGCATGGGTACCGCACAAATTAGGAAGGTTTGTTTACTTCCGTTGCTCCAGATACCTTCAGATGCAGGGAATCTGATTCCTTTCCACCCTGTAGTGCGGTCTGCGCTTGATGCAAGGATGCGGAGGCGGTCTCGTTCGGCGGAGGCACTCGATCTGATTCTAGATACCAGTAGTCCCCGTTGCTATCAGCGTCTTCCTGTAGAATATTTTCCATTCTTGCTTGAAACTCCCAGGAAAGTATTCTCGACTTTTGACTGGACACAGACAAAGAGTTCATTGTCTGTGTTCGTGCACGTATGAGTTTGATTTCAGGTATCTGTGGATCTGGTTGGGCATCGTTGTTCTCTGAAAAAGACTCATCCTGACGAGCCGACGGGTCGGATGAATTGACACCTTTAGCGGAAACGGTGGCCCTATCTATTGGCACTACATTTAGGTGGAAGGACTCTACGTCTGCAGACGAGTCACTATCGCTTGGCGACTCATAGGGCGCATAAGACGATAGCACAGATGGGTTGCTGCCCTTCCCTGGTGGCAGATTGTATACGAGTAAATCGTTTTGGATATACTGTAGTAGATTTCCTAAGGCGGTCTCCTCCCCACACAATGGCTCCTCTTCCATGTTGGCGATCCAGTTCTGAACTACTGTGAGAAATACCACCATTGTGAGCACTAGTTCAATCAGACCAAATAGAGTTAGAATAAAAAAGGCTGCTACCATGAAAAGTTGCGATCTAACTGTGGAGCAATAGGTAGGCTGAAGTGGGAGGCTTCAGCCTAATCATGCCAAGCCAAGGCACAAGGTCAGCTGATGTAAGAGGGACTTGGCCGGTTTGCTCGATGTCAGCGTCTTAGGCGCTGAGTTCTTATCAAATTCGACAGATAAACCCAAGGGTTCAGGTTCGGGTTGTGGTCCATATACTAGATGCCATGTGATCGGACCATGCTCGGAACGGCATTAAGTTACTTTAGGATCTGATCGTCTAGATAAACAATAAAAGAGAAAGATGGGCTGTCTAAAGACATTACTAGCGGCCAGGACCTTGACGATGACTCTCTTAGAACCCTCAACTCACATCTCCTTCCAGGTTAGGAAAATGGTGTACTATTTTACTATGGTAGAAGCTTCAACTCACCTATTAGGGCCACCTTTTAGTATCTACTCGCCCTGACGCCGTTCCACCCATACCGTACTGCTTTTCAACAGTAAGTAATCTTCGTTAGGCTCCTCCGTCCAGATTAACTACCTACTATTACAAGCGCTGATTCTGAATACATCTCCTAAAGACATCATACATTGCCCTGCTCTTCGTATAAATTTTGCTAAATGTTATTCTAAAGGGGAAATCATTTGGTTACTTGTAATGCTGATGGATTCAAGATTTGTTTATCGAATTTCCTCACCAGCAACGCTCATCGACAGCCCATATGACGCATTTATACCTGCCACCGTGACTGGCACCATGCTTCATAACTCCCATGACGGAACTCCCCGGTTCCATAGTGGAAGGATGCCTTCGAATAGTCAATCTCGCTCTCCCTGCCTTCCAAGGATTTCCGTAAAACAAAAGACAGTTCATCAACCTCCCAGCGGTGTGTGAAATGCGTCACTCCAGCAGCATGACGTATATCGTCTACATTCAATCCCGTCCCGTCTTTCTCAAAAAATGCCTGCAAAATTTCGTCGGGGACGTCGCTTATTTCAATGCCTCTTATTGGTCCTATCCCAAAGTGTTGCGGCGGCTTGGATCCACTGAGAAGGAAATATGCGATCAGCGCGGGATCGTCGTGTTCCACGAAAAAGTCACCATACCCACTGGCGGCGCAGATACCGATAGCTTTAAGATGTAGTCCTATCCTGCCAATCTCCTGGATTTTTTCCCTACATTCATCAAAACCCCAATCTGGCTCATAATACTCCTTAACAGCATCGTCGGGCCATGCTAGACATTCCCATTCTAACGAGGAAAGTGTGTTCTTGTGACGAGTCAAAAACCCAATCATATCCGACTGAGTAAAATGCATCCCAAACATGGCCACATTTCGCAAGCATGGAAATGTTTCGTCCCCAAAGAAACTAGATAGTTGTGGGATATGAAACACACCGTACGATCGATTTTTGATTGCTAATGTGAGATCAGTAACGCCTCGGGCACACTGCACAATCTTCCCAATTGTGCCCTTGTGGACAGTAGCCCAAAATTGACCGAGGTCTTCTTCCGGACTAACACTGAATTCCAAATTTATCCGTTTAAGGAATTGAAATGCGTTACATGCGTGGCGAAGATGGTGCTCGTCCATAGGAGGCAATAGGTCCAAGCCCGGTCCGTCCAACAGTCCGTCGTCCAACCACTCCAGTGCATCCACATTTGAAACCCCAGTGAAGATGCAGTTGGAGAGGCCCTCGACGGGTTCTTGAATCTCCAAGGTTTCCACATTGGCTAATTTAAGCTTTGAAATAGCATGGGTGAGGACAAAGAAAGCCCTGTTGGCAGCACGTTCGGTATCAATATCCCAGTCATCGGAAGCTGGATCTACACAATATGGCCTGGGGTTGATGACAGCGGCTTTTGGTAACTCCACACTCCGCTTTTTTGTTCTGTCTCTGGCATTTGGGGTTACCTTCTCACGCATCGCAAAGCTTATGCACCGACTTCCGTCGAAAGGGAGGTGGAGTGGCATTTCGGTCCAATAGTACCGATCGTTGTTCCAACGGTCATCAAGGATTATAAAGGTCTTAACTTTGGGAAGCTTCGGAAGGCAGTCGATCAAACATTTGGAATCGATAGGCGGCTCGCAATCATCACTCACGTTATCAGCGAAGGCGGGGAGGCTAGACCGATCAACTTAGCATGGCTTGAAGAAAATGATGTCGCAGTCTGGAAGAGAACAAGCATCCAAAACGAGGGGTGGAAGAATAGCAGGGCAACTTACGGAGCAAGTATCTGTCTCAAAAATTCAGCTCGGTAGCTTTGCCAGCCCAATCGTTTGGCATCAGGTGGTATGGTTGTCCGAAGGGAACCATTCTGTCGTGCATTGTAATAGTCATATTCGGGTGGCTTATTTGCATCACCCAGAGCCTCTTCATAGACTTGCCGACTACGCGCAAGGAATGCCTCATAGCTGGTGAAGTCGTATGCGATTGTATCAATATGATGGCGAAAGATTGGGTGATCAGCAACGGCTTGCATTTTTCGGCAATCCTCTTCCCTGGTGGATATCCAAAGTAGATCGATGAGATATGGTGCTGCAGCAAACTCAAAAGCCTTGGACGTTAGCCTTAGATTTTGGATGAGCTCTCTATCCACAAAGTTTGGTCGACGTGAACCTTTCCCATGTTGCGCGATGAGGGACAGTATCTCGGAAGGTAGATAGACCGGTGGATGACCGATTTCCATTGTGTCCCAATTCCCTACCTTGAGCAAGACAACAATAGATACGATGGCTGGAGAAATAAAACTGAAAGAATAGCTGCAGAGCAGGTGTATATTGTATCTAGAGGGGTTGTTGCGATGTGTGGGTGAAACGGTTCGTGCAGCCGAGGGGCAGAATTCTTGGCACCAATCAGAGCGCAGCAGCTGCGCATTTATTTGTGTTGAGCTTCAGGCACGATACTGAGGCCACTGTATGAGACCAAGAGAGCAAGTGACTGTCTCAATATGCAGTCTGGTAGCTTCGTTATGAATTATAGTCCCCCAAATACCATTTCAAGATTTACACGAATTATATTTATTACCTAACTAAGTGATATTTACTAAATATTATTTAGTTAGTTAACGAGTTAATTACTCAATGTTTATCCACGTTAAATCATATTCAAGCAAAATAGATATAAACGAATACATACAGTCACTGTACGCTCAAGGTTTTTGCGAAGTCACTTTAATTTAGAAAGTCCATAATTGGAAACTAAGACATGAACGCTTCCTACTAGCTGTAAAAAGTATGCCGAATTGGTGTAGACAAAACGCACCCCAATTTCCCAGAATACCTAATCCTTTTATCCTCATCTAGTCCAATTTACTTCCGCTCTTTCACTTCCGGCACATGGACGTAGCATACTGACCCTTTCAGCTGTCCAGGTTGCCAGTCCAAATCCAGTCACTTCGCCGGACGATTGCAACGTTTGACGGATCCACGCGACTTTTTCTAATTCAATCAACGAAGAGGACAGCAGACTTAACATAGGCCAGAACATGCCATATGCTCGGTAAGCCATCCCTGGGTTGTCTTTTTGAACATCCTGAGCACTGTCGGAACCAAGAACAGCGCCGATCTCGTCGCAAATCTGCTCAAGGATGAGCAGTCTCAATGATGGATCGATTCTATAATCCAATTCATGATGAATTCTATTGCCCTGCCGCCTGATACAATCCGAAAGGCCCATTATCAACTCAACGATATGATACCGAATGGTATGGTAAAGGCTTTGTGTGATTATCTCCGTTGTCTTAGTGGAGACCTCGAATAGATCATTGAACGCTCGAGGTTGTTGAAATGGATACAGATCTGATTGCGCGGCAGACTTGATACTGATGGCTCTAGCCCCGAGATCTTCGCTAAGGATAATTCCCTCTGTAATAAGCTGTATCAACTCGGATCGAGGTTGGGAGTGACCCGTCTTGAGGTGATGGCACGCACGCCGCTTAAGATCGACCGCCCGTTCGAGGATGGGCTCTAAAAGAGGGCCTTTTGCCCATGGAGCCGCAAAATTCACTAAGACTGACCACTTCACATCGAAGGGCTCATGATTGAGAAACATACTCATTAACTGGGAAAAGGAAAGTTAGTGAAGAATTAACCGTGCGTAGTCTAAGGCCTGCCACGTACACATATATGACTGAGGAACTTGAAAAAGCTCTGATCTAGTTCGCAATCTTTTGCCCGCTCAGCCCGCCATTGAAGCAAGAGCAGTGACCCGCGGAAGTGGATATGACATTGGAAATCCTTATCCGTACGGAAACACTCTGGAACGATCATCTGTATGCCTTTAGCTTGAGCTGCGCACTTAACCGCAGTCCGGCCTATCTTTATGTAGTTGTGAGGATAAGACTAGCCAGACGTATCTCACCTCGAATAGTGAAAGTAGAAACATTGTCACAAGAACTGAGTCGTCTGCAGCGAGATTGGGATCATTGAGTGCGGCATTGAGCGATGTAATTGCTTTGCCGTAGCACCGCCTTGCCATGACCATCAATCCGGACTGGTGAAGCTGGTGAGCTGAGCTACTCAAGGTCACAGCCTTGAGCGCTTCCTGGAAACATGTTGATGAGCTGCTCACATAGAACTTAGGTAGAACATTGAAGAGCTTGATGCCTGAGTGGGTTGAATAATCTAGGTAGAATCGGTTCCAGCTGTGCACTTCAGCAGTGATGTCGGGTCCCCGTGGAATGGCCCCCTTTCTTTCGGCCTGCTCTATTCTCTTTGTCATTACTTTTTGAACCCGCGAGTGCACTTTGTTCTTGGCGTAATCATTCTGCACACGAAGCATGACGGACCATGCATCAGGGTAGCCAGGACATGGCTGTCCAGCCTGCGTACAGCGTCGACAGTATGGTTTCTGCAGGTCGCACTACAGTTGGGACATTGTTAGTCACAAAGACGTTAGCAGCAAAAGGATTCAGGCACCTTGACACGACGCTCGCGACACGCGGTGCAACACTGGGACCGCCTGCCCGCGTTTACCATAACGGGGAGAATATCGTCTTGATGCCGTAGTGGTGGAGTATCGGAGATTTGTTTTCCAGGAAATGTCACGTAGGGTGGTAAATGGCGTCAAGCAGCTGAAGAGAGCACACTAAACCATTAAGGGCTCTAAGCACGACTGGTAGTTCTCGACGTCAACTTAGGACCACACTAAACCATTAGGGGTCGTAAGCACGAGAGTTAGTTTCCGACGGCCCGATTATTAGATAATGCCCGATCAACTACTGCCTACGGTACGTACTTTGAGGGTCTAAGCCTCAAGGGGCCGAAAGTCCGAACCTTAATGGCGACCAGGTATCTCATTAGGGGTAGACGTGGCAAGCACCGGGCAAGTAGTAGCAATCGAACACATTCCTTTTGCTCTCGAGCCACTGCCAGCGTTCAAGACCAAATATGGTGGTGACATATACCCGCTCTACCAATCCGCAGACCAAACTACATGTTGTCCGTCCGCACAAATAGCGGCCGGGTATCATGAGATGCCTTAGTCTACGGACGAATGGTTGAATATCGTAGGCCAACATTCAGTCCGAACCCAAAGCAGTGAAGGACAATTGGTATATACAAGAGGAAGCCTTCACCTTCATATTCAACTATCCACTTCAGCTGAAGAGTTAAACGATCATGGCCCAACTCGGATTCCTCATTCGTCAGCTATTCTCCACTGTCCCTATACCGACCACTTCTTTTGTTGGCAAGGCTGTTATTGTAACTGGCTCTAACGTCGGTCTTGGTCTGGAAGCCGCACGACATTTCACCAACCTAGGAGCCGCCACAGTTATCCTGGCTGTCCGTTCCATCTCTAAAGGGGAGGTTGCAAAAGATAATATTGAAGCAAGTACTGGTCGCAAAGACGTTGTCCAGGTGTGGCATCTTGACATGTCTTCATACCAGTCAGTGCTCGACTTCGCTGCTCGTGCGGAGAAAGAGCTAGAAAGACTTGATATCGCAGTTTTAAACGCGGGAATTGCGCCAATGAAATGGGAGATCCTCGAGCAAGATGAGTCAACGATCACTGTTAATGTTGTCAGCACATTTCTCCTTGCACTCGCGCTACTACCTAAACAGAAGGCCACGTCGAGAGCATTCAATACCAGACCAAATCTCACAATAGTGGCATCGGAGACACATACTATCGCACATTTTCCCGAGAAGGACGCTCCAGAAGGGCAGATCTTTGAGGCACTGAAAGTCCCAAATCAAAACATGCAGGAGCGATATAATGTATCTAAGCTGCTAGAAGTGCTTGTCACACGAGCAATGGCCGATCGTAAGCCCGCTTCGCAAATTCCTGTTACGATCAATTGCGTCAACCCTGGATTGTGCCATTCGTAAGTTTCCCCAACCCCCCTAAGACCAAAACCACATTCTGACATCAATCACAAGCGAAATCGCTCGGGATGTTAACGGTCTTATGTACATAGCCGTGGCAATCATGATGGCAATCTTCGCACGTAGCACAGAAAAGGGTAGTCGAACGTTGGTTCATGCTGCGAGTCAAAGCCTCGAGGCTCATGGACAGTACATGTCTGACTGCCGGATCGCGTGTCCGTCATCCTTTGTCCAGGGCCCAGCAGGGCTCACCACAGAAAAGCGGGTGTGGGATGAGTTAGCGAGAAAGCTTGAGGCAATTAAGCCTGGTATAACATCAAACTTGTAAGGAAGCCTTGCATACACAGGGCGTTGGTGATTGAATGCATAGTTTTTGTTCAGCACAATACTGGGTCATGCTCTTCTGTGACTGCATTCAAGACCAATATCTTTACTAGCAGTATCGCTCTGTACACTTATCTCAAATCAAATTTATTGTTTCTGTTAACATGCACTATATACTGAAGTGTGATTTCTCACGGCATTATCATCACGGCATGAATATCCTATTTCACAGGGGACCATTAGGGTTAGAACCATGTTTTTCAGAAGGCCCATCAGGGGATGCCGATGGCGTAGCTCTTGTGATCCAGCAGATTTCGATACATCCACTATCGTCGGAGACAGTTTGTAAACTAAGGCCCAACATTCCAGGTCAAAGGCGAGTCAGCGTTATCATACGGAGTTAACTTCGGGTCCCAAATGTCCCGGGCATCCTTTCTGTAGCCAACCCTTGCCGAGCTTACAGGTATTAGAATCTCTGGACGAAATTCGGTGCAATTTTCAGCAATTTGGTCCGAATCATTATCTCCGAAAGGGTTGACTTCTTTTAAATGGAGTATCAGAATACATAATCTGACTACCTCGACCGAGCCCGCCATTCCATTCTACTTTACCTACGGCCAATAGTCTTAATCGACATCATTCAATATTCAAGCCCACTCAGTTCATCATAACCGGAACATGACGCCGCCCTACAACCGTGAAACCAGAGCTAGTGAGCTTGTGTCTCACTATGCTCCCTACATCACCGGGAAGACTATTCTCATTACCGGCGTCTCTCCTGGAAGCCTTGGGGAAAGCTTTGTCAAACAAGTGGCCGTAGCTGCTCCTGCGACGTTCATTCTAGCGGGCCGCTCCATATCGAGGATGCAGAACCTCATCACCGATCTGACAACCACGTATCCAGAGATTCAGATCAAATCACTTGCCCTAGATCTACTATCGTTTGCCGAAGTCCGGAAGGCCGCAGAAGTAGTCCTTTCTTGGGCCGACATCGATCATATTGATGTACTAGTCAACAACGCGGGTATTATGGCTGTACCATACAATCTTACTCAAGATGGCTTCGAAAGTCAGTTTCAGACGAATCATCTCAGCCACTTCCTCTTCACGAACCTCATCTTGGGGAAGATTCTCAATTCGCAAGCCCCGCGGATCATTAATATCTCTAGTGGGGTGCACCGCGCAGGCCATATCCGCTGGTCAGATTATAACTTCAACAATGGGCAACATTACCAACGATGGCTTGCTTACGGTCAGTCAAAGACTGCCAATGCCCTGATGGCCGTTGCGCTTGCTGAGAGACTGGGTTCCCAAGGGCTTCTGGCTTTTGCAGTGTGTCCCGGTGTCAGTTTTACAAATCTTTCCTCCCATGGAATCGATGACATGTCCTCTTTCTCTGCCGATCTAACAAAAATGGACAACTACTATGGAAACAAGTGGATGTGGGGAATGGCCGAGCTGTTTATAAAAGACTTGGATCAAGGCGCGGCCACTCATGTTTTTGCTGCTTTTGATGACAGCATTACGCACCTCAATGGCAGCTTTCTTAGTGATTGTCATGTTGCGGACCCAGCTGAGGAGGAGGTGTATCCATGGGCAACCAGTAAGGTTGATGCGGAGAGGCTATGGAAGCTGAGCGAGAAGCTCGTTGGCCAGACATTCCCAAATTGAGGGGCATGAGAGGAGAGTAAGGACCATAACCATAGAAATATTCGAAAAGGCTATCGTTTAATCCAAGTGTTTCGAAGACGGTTTTCCAGCCATGTTTGTTTGTGACGTCGATTAGCTCTGCATCCTTTGGTACAACAGGCCCCCCCGAAACAGTTGCAACGGCAGTGATACAGTCATTGGCCACCACAATGGAACCATTGCGAATAGTTTGGAGCGAATCGGTATTCTTTAGTAATCGAATTTATGACTGTTAAAGGTTTAGGGTGTTCGCTGAGAAGCTCGCGTGATGTTTAATAATAGTCACAATACCAGAACGTAGAAATGGCCCCTACGGTCACATGTCAATTCCAATCGGAGACTTCTCCCAGTCATCTGCAATATCTTAGTGCTCTCTATGGATTCCGAAGCCGAGCTTCGCGTTCTTTGGCCACTTCAGTTTTCGGTAGTCTCGCAATAGGGCCTTTAACACTATTCTCATAAACCATGCTGCTGGCATTGTATATAGACGGGATAACCATGTTCTAGCTATCCGGATGTAACTTGGATTTGCAATAATTTGACCAGATCCCCTATCTCAACTAAGCGGGTCGGTGCAAATTGAGGCTCGCGCGTACGACCCCCTTTGGTTTAGTAGGAAAGCTATACTTGAAAACGTCATGCGAGTTGAGGCTCGCCCCCAGCACCCTTTTAGGTTTAGTCTAAGGGATCCGGTATATATGGTATAAATGTCATGTTAGACGCTGATAGCTAGATCACCTACCTACAATCCTGAGCAAAACTTGCAGTGCTATCAACACTGTGCGCATACCCCCTGCGTTTATACACCATCGCCTTCATCAAAGTCACTGGGAGACAACTGCACCAAAATCTAAACAAGTCGCCAAACGGTTTTCAAGGTAGGTTGCTCACTTAGTGTACCAAAGGACCAAGCTTAACAAGTATAAGCTAACCTACGAAGAGGACTTGCAAGTATCATGAGTCCATTCACCTTCAAAACCACGAACCACCCAACTACCCCGGCAAAGCTCGGCAGTCCAGTGAGATCGGGAGACATGGAACGCCTAATGGATCAGCCTGGACCAATTGAGATCAAGACAATTAGTGCTGACTGGGTGGCCGACTTGTCCGGATTGCTTAATCTGAATGATCCAAAGGCAGTACAAGCAGGTCTCAAAGAACGCCGTGAGCCGATCAAAATTTTTGCCCACGTTATACAGCATCCCTCCGAGGGCTTCTTTCTGGTGGATACAGGTGTCTCACGGCGTTTGGTGAGTGATCCTGCAGCGGTAGGAGTTGGTTGGGTTTTGCGGAAATATGCTGGTATAAACGAAATGAGGATTCAGCAAAGTACAAAAGAAATCATTGATGCTGAGAGTACAACTCTGAAAGGAGTTTTTATGACGCATCTTCACTTGGATCACGTCTCAGGATTGCCCGATATTCCAAAGGATGTACCCATCTATATCGGACCACATGAAGCAGATTCGGGGTTGTTCATGAATGTCGCCGTCCAAGGTACAAACGATCGCCTTTTTGCTGGACGGCCGCCTCTGCAAGAGTTCAACATACCCAGGGATGCGGATAATAAATTTGAAGGGGTAATCGACATCTTCGGTGATGGCACACTATTCGCCATTCACAGCCCTGGCCACACCATAGGACACATCGCCCTTGTCGCGCGCACGCCAGCAGGCCCAGTCCTCCTGACAGGTGATGTGTGCCACACCCGATGGGGCTGGGACAATGGTGTGGAGCCAGGAAGCTTTCTGAAAGAGCGGGATCCCAGCCGTAAGAGTCTCTTTGCACTGAAGGCGTTAAGCCAGCGTCACCCGGATATGAAGATCAAGCTGGGTCACCAATTTTGAGCTGGACATCGTGCAGACCGTATAGCGAAAGGGCGCCATTGTGAATAAAGAACCCGTCACACTGAAGGTTTTTGGAGTATTCGGAGCGTCTTCAAACGAACCTTCGCAAACGAGCGCGATGCCAGCATACCCCCAAATGTGCATGGGCTAAGTCTTTTATACGTGTGCGATATTGGGTTGAGGCTGCCTCAGACCCTATCTGTTCTTCAGTACCCATACCACAGCATGATTTTCTATAAACAATATTGAGAAATATAAATCGCGCAAAATCTTGTCTTTTTGTGATGGTTGAGCATTTGAGCAATTGGGCGCGTGATTATTGAGCGAAGTATAGCAGCACATCTTTCATGACGCCGACGATCTACACCAAGTCATTTGACGATGTCACACGCCAAGTAATCAACTGCTTCTAAAAGCCAAAAGACCCACTTGTCATCATTTGTACCCAAAGCAGGAGGATGTTCTTTAATCATTTTTCCTAGAAGTGGAAAACTACTATTTCTAGACTAGAGCCAAGAAGAATATAACAGTTACAAGATTCTTGTGTATGCACGCATTGATATCAAACTTTGTAGATCTTTTGCTACCAAGCATTACTTGGACGACGCGTACTCTTACCGCCAAGAACACATCTTGGTGATTAACTCATGTGACTGTACAATGGAAAGTAAGAGCATATCATAGTCTATTAAAAACACTTGACAATGCTACGATTTCATCAAAAATTAAACCGATATAGACAAATCAATTTCTACTAGCTAACTTGTTTCTTAGAATTTTAAGAGCGTATCATTGGGACTGTCCCAATACTATGTTCATCGAAAAGTAGGCGGTAGAAGTGGTATAAAACCAAGCCTTCACTTAATACCTACCCGCCTAGGGAAAACCAAAAGAACCAACCACTTACCCGGCAAGCCCAGAACTTGGCGCTGATGAATGAAGGCGCCCAGTGAGGCAACTTTTCTTCAGGTCCTTGAATGTCAGGTACTTGCAATGCATATCTCATGATGGTTCCAACTCTACACCAATTAATACTGCGCGATATGTAGCTCTGCCAATGTGAGCGAAGGAAGGAAGGAAGGAAGGAATGGGGCGCGGACTTTCTTGTATTATTATCATGGTGATGATCTGGGGTCACAACCCCAGATATAGGCATATAAACTGAACAAGTATCGAACCAAATCTCATTTCCATCATCACAATTGTCACAACCATCAAACATCATCAGTCATCTTTACAAACACCACAAACCAAGCCACTATGAAGTTCCAGCTCATTACTGGTATCACCGCCACCTTGGCCAGTACCACTGTTGCTGCGCCTGCAACGTCGGTCGCAACTGTCCTCGACCATGCCAAACGCCAGGGTGGTGAGAACATCTGCGCCGGGTACTGGCAAGGTGACCCGAGTTTGCCAACTTCGATTCGTTGGGTAGTCAACTTCAACAGTCCAGTTAGTAAGCCATGCTTCACCTTTCCTTAACTTTTCGCCGACCCCATTATTTGAACTTATGAACTCACATCTCCCAGCCGAAGATAGGTGTGGCGCTGGCTACCTTGACAACTACCGCGGCCGCTGTGGTGAAATTGTTAACTGGGAGTGCACACGCGAGGATGGGGCAAACTACTACAGGATGGTCTTCTTCACGCAGCCTCTCTGCACTGCGTTTGATATTACTGAAGCTACGAGGGCTGCAAGCCAGAATGGTGTCGTCGTTGACTGCGTTATCGAAGTGCCAGAGTGATGGTTTTTATTTTTCGTGAATATTTCTACGAATCTTCTGTTCGCTGGCTGCATGGACATTGACTTTTTACATTTCGGACACTCTTTATACACTTGCATACACGTTGACACTTTGGGTCTCAGAGAATACATAGCTTTACAGGAATAAAATAGTTCACTGTCACTGAAGTTGGATGTATGCCTGTTCATTGTCTCCCATCAGTTCTAAAATGTCGGTCTGGTGCCGGTATGACCCACCGAAACAATACTATACTACTTAAACATTAAATATATTATTGTACCTCATGATTGATATTTGAAACTGAACTCAACAGTCTTGAATTCTTGCCAATCATCTTTGTTCTCTTCATCACCAAATATCCGCAACACCTTGACTCTCAGTTGGTACGATCCCTCGGCCAGTACTGTCCCATCAGCCAACAGACCGCTGAAGAATACTCGTGTCTGACCACGTGGTAAATAAGTCTGTGGTGATCCTGCTATGCTGCCCACCTCCTTGTCACCCTGAAAAACATCTATCTGGACGAGAGTACTTCCAACCAATAACTCTAGGTACACATTTGGTTGAGTGTCCTGGTTGCCATTGTCGGTGGGTGGTGGGTGCGCTGGGTCCGGGCGGGCAATTGTGTAATTAGAATTTTCCGGTGCAGGATTATTGTACTTTGCGAGAAAGACAAGGGAGGGCTGCGTGACTGGGGTAGACCGCATGCTACCAGCAACTCCTAGATATGGGAGTACAAGCGTCATATTTGTGGCCTTGAGACTAATATAGCCACTGTAGACGGGAAGAAGTGTCGCATTTACAGATCCGGGTGGCGTACAGGTGACAGTGACATCGACAGACTGGCCTGCTGGGACTGTAATTTTGCTATACGCATGTTAGCCACAAATATAGCAGTCAAATTGAAAGAATGTGAACCACTTACTTCGAATCGAGTTGAATGTCTGCCCAATCTTCAACTATGGGATTGGGAAAACTGGCTGCCCGAAGGACGCCACCGCTATCCCGCATGGTGTACATGGTGACAGCTTTCTGGTGAGTGATGTCAAATTCCAAGCCTTCTGACCCTGTATTGAGAACACTGAATGTTCGTTTGTCAACGAAATTATCAGTATCATTCCAGGCAATGCTATCGATGCTGAGTTCTGCCGTGGCATGGACCGCGTTCCAAGCCTGAATAATGCCTGAACCCTGTTGTGGCACTGGAGCATAGATGTCGGTATGCGCCTCTTTGCCATCATGCCAGACGATTGGTTTCGATGTAGTGGTGATAAGGCGGCTCAGACGGTGAGGATCAAGAGCACCTCTGGCTTGCTTGATCAGTGCAAAAGCAGAAGCAACAAGGGGAGCCGCTTGAAACAAAAATGTTAAAAAGATATAGACTTGAAGAAGGGTGTGCAACTTACACATGCTGGTTCCAGTCATGACTCGGTAGCTACCACCCGAAGTAAGGTAAGTACTGAGGATGTTTTCTCCAGGCGCAACGACGTTTGGCTTCACTCCAAGCTCCCAGCTTGGTCCCCAACTAGTTAACCAATTGGCAAGAAATCCACCAGTCTCATTGTTTTGAAGCTCCTCGAGCTCTACTTTCGTGTTGTTGCCAGGGATGGTCACTACAACACTTGATCCCTGCTTGAGTAGGCTTAGCCATCGTTCAGCAACATAGGGCGCAACTCTTCCAACGCCTTCAATTCCATCTGCGTATACGATGTTGTCATCTCGCATTGTCCTAACATGTATTAGCAATATTCAAGACCATGCTTTCGTGCCAGCTGTGGGTGGGACATTACAGATTGCTTCCGGAGCCATCGTAGTACAGCATGTACTTTCCATTTCTGGCTGCAATGTTGCTACCCTGATCCGGTGGGTAGCATCCAGTGGCTCTAGCATCAAGGAACTGAAGAAGCACAACGGTATTGCTTAGATCTGTGCTATTTGGAAGCGGGCTGCAAGCGTTGTTCTCATCAACGGTAGACCATAGTGAGAGCTTGAGCTTAGAGGAAAACACAGGACTGCCCGGGAGAAGGCTAAAGGTATTAGTGGTATTATTACTAGCTTCGTATGACCCTCTAGGAAGAAGGACAGGAAATTTGGTATTCGATACAGCTCTAATACTTGTGGCACCAAAGGCCGTGGATGGAGAGGAAGGGAAGAACATTCTAAGACCACCATCATTGCCCGCTGAGATAGCGAATAGAACTCCTGACTCAGCAATACGAGAGGCAACTACGGCGAGTATATTAGTTGCCCACCTAGTTTGACTATTTCACGTTAGTTAAAAAAAATGGTGGAAACCGTTCGAGCAGACGTACAAGCCATTCGAATACGAGATGATATCGGCGCCATCCTCTATAGCGCGAGTAAACGCAGCTAATTGAATCTCGTCGCTGGTACCAGATATACAGTTCCATATCCGATAAGTAGCGAGTCGGACCCTAGGTGATCCTCCTGAGAATCCGTATTCGGTTTCTTGGAGCTGTGCAGCAACCGTCCCTGCGACATGGGTTCCGTGGCCAAAGCAGTCGTCCATTGGATCATCATCGGGTTCTGGCTCGTTGATGCCGAGTCGAAAGTTATCCCCTATAAAGTCATACCTAGTCTTGACCAAACAGTCTCCACCGAGGCAGCCGCCTAATGCAGGATGCGTATAGTCAACACCGCTGTCAATGATAGCGACTTGAATACCTCTTCCTGTTATGCCTTCTGCATGCAACTTGTCGATTTGGGTCATGATATGCGGAGAGAAAGGCGGATCATCCTCGTTGCGGCGTTTGATGCGAGAATGCTTAGTCGTGTTGATAGGATTTGACTTTGGCGGTTCTGGCAACGACATAGATGATCGAACTGGCCATATCGAGCCAACCTTACTGTGTGATTTTATCCGCCTGATGAGGTCCGATTCATTATTGCTCGACGTCGAATTGGACAGTTTGACCTGAAAAGAAACACCTTTAAAAAAGCGGAAGCTCAGATCTATGCGGTGCTGAACGTCGACGCTATCCGTAGCAAGGGACTCGTAGAAAGAGGACACCGAGACACTGTCGTCTGCAAACTCGACGATGTAGACATTTGGTACGATGTCTCCAGGCTGGATAGCTGCTCGAGCCTGAAGCGATGTTGATGCGACCCTATGAACGACTACAAAGAGGGCCGTGAAGGCTTGGAAGACCTTTATATTATTGTCACGAAAGCGAAAATAAGGAGATGGCGAAGTGCGCAATTGTTCTGTTGGTTATAATGGTATATTATATTTTAACAAAGTCCCTTTTGCTAGCTAGGATCGTCGATGGTGTGTTTGTATCGTTATGCTAAACCGGGCAGGTTGTAACGGTCGCTCTCCAGACAATCCATAAGGTGGCAGCGCAAAAAATAGAAATCGATATGTTAGGAGGTTTTGCATGACGATTATTCTGGAGTTGATCGGTTTAGGCAATATTGGAAATGAAGGACTACTGACCCTTTCGGATTAGATCCGGCGAAATTACCTAATAACCCATATATCGTCCTTTATACGAACTATAGTACCTACTACAATGGAGTGCGTGTGGGCCCCTAATAGTTTTAAATAAATAGCGATAGCCCTCGAAGTAAATACGAACTGATCTTCTTGAACGTATTATGTAATGTCTGGTGAATTGACTTTAGACTTCTTGTACAGATCGTGCTGTAATGTCACTAGAGAACTGTAGTATAGCAGCGTATGTTCACGACTTTGCCATGGGAACTATAGTATATATGGCTAGTAAAGATACCAGCCTTTCAGTACCTTAGTTTTAAGAGTATTGCTAATGAGTTCCTATGAATGATTGCTCGTGAAAGCTGGTGAAGAATTATTGAAAGAGGCCCCGTGGTGCTAGCGTCTTGGCATCACCGATTGATTGCTGTCCTCATCCGGACCTTCTCCCCTATACTTCTAAAGTTCTTCTTTAATTGACTTGGATATGCACGTTATTGGTTTCTATACCTATTTTTGGACGCCTCGTGTTCGACTGAGCTGCCGAGGTAAGCTTGACCAAGGCGTCTTGTTTGGGTCGATACCTTGAACCAGGCGTACTTTTATCCCACGCAAAAATGTTAAAGGTACACCTTGCTTAGTGCGGAATGAATAGGTAGTGACATGGCAATTGTTTCAAGTCTGAATGGGGATCTTCGGTTAAGCTCTTCAGAATCTAGCAATACGAGCATTTCTTGTCGAATATGTGAGTTGAACGGAACTATTTGCCGCAGCCTGAACACGCCTAGTCCTCTATTATCACTTGCTGTAAATAGACAATCAGGTTCTATTAGTTATCTATTTCCTGTAGTACGTTAAGAATTGCATTTCTTTTATATAACTCTTCTATGATGTAGTCGAATAATTTCTGGCCCAACCCTCTAAATAGCTAATACTTCCCCCCCGCCCGTTTCAGCAGAATAGACTAATGAGTAATAACAATAAGCGCGGCTGGATCACGACGCCAGACTATACGATTGAAATGACTCGAGATTGTCCGAAGCCAGAGGTCCATACTCCACCAAGCATTTTTTAAGTTGTCTGACGCATAACTTAAAGCATAGCAATCAACAAGTGCATCAATTGTAGACAATGCGGTTAATACATCTTGGATATTGTCTGGCTTTCCTAGTACTTCGGTCATGCGATATGGTAGCGTTTTTAGGCATTGTAAGAGTGCGACGGGTACATGAGAGGATGCCGGAACAGCTTTGTTATTTTCGCTATTCTTGCTTTTTGCTTGAACGAAATTATACTCCGATACGCTAGCAAGATCGATACTAAGATGTTGAGTAATGTCTGCATCCCCGCATCCTTGGATTGTCGCAAGAAAGGATGATAAGCCAAAAGATGTTGGCACCTTTGTGAGTTTATGATGAGGTTCTGATAATATCTACATGCAACATCTTAGCACACACTTCATTTGCGCGCCTAACTCAAGGTGGATCTTATCCACACCACGACCCTTATAAAGTAATTTATAACTAGTTGAAAATTGAAGATAAAACTGGTTTGAACGCTTCTGGTGTCTTATTCTTGTTCCCTGGTTATCAGATAATATTGTTAAATGTATAGCAGAAATCGATAGAAGCCCGCATATTAACTATGGCTGTTATAAAGCTCGTACAACTACATCCGATTCCCAAACGGTTGAAGGTTTGTTCTTATGCGCTGGAAGTGTATGGCTTGTTGTAGTAGTGAAATGGTGAAAGTAGGTTATAGTTTCCAAATGTAGGCTTGAAATAAGAGGTTGTGTTGGTATTGTGGTTCGTTCAGGTCGCTCTAGTATGGGATTCTCTTTAGTGTGTCCCTGCTGAGCTTCGCTGTCCTTCTCACGCAAGATTTCGTGAGCGGCATTGGAGGAAGCAACCTCGAAGTACTTGAGCTTCGTTCCCTTAAAAAACGTCTGAAGATTGACAGAGCAGAAGGCATTGCTGGGGATGTTGGTCGAACTATGGGTGTTCTTCCAGTGATGTCGCATTCGTTTGTCGCTAGCATAAAGATAGCCACAGCCATCAACTATGCATTTGTGACCCGAGATTACAGGCAATACATCAATGGGTGTGGAGCTTGTGGGAGGAGTTTCGACAGCATCTGGCTCAAGCAGCTCAAGCGCAGAGACAGAGCTGAGCAAGCGCTGCCGTTCGCCGCGGTAGATCTTGTGTCGGAGCAAATGGCTTTCCACAGCTCTCTTTTGGATTGCATATTTGCATTCTTTGCAAATTAGCACCTTGAATTGCGCATTGTAATGGAGCATGTCACTCTTGTTGATGGAGTGGGACATGTTGCGATGATGATGGTAAGAGGGCAGCCTTAATGTGGGGTTCCGCGGTCCTGATCGGATCGATCATTAGATTCGCCAGCAATTCTGGCAATTTTGAATCGGGCAATGATGATTCCAGATGGGTTGACGCGTTGCGATTATGGAAAGAAGGGGTGGGTGTAATAAGAGGAACTGCATATGACATTCGCGAACATAACATGGGGTTCTGGAATGGCATATGCGATTCCAGCCTCTTGGCATCTCTCCCCTCCATGCTCCGCCTAATTCCGGCGCCATTTAGCAATACGTCCCAGAAATATTTATCCTAATTCAGCTAAATCTTCTAGAGCTTTTGTCAGCTTTGAAATGGGTTTTGATATTGATGACATTTGTTCCTCAATTTTTTAAATGGTAATAAACAATATTTAAACATCCATAATGGTGCGCTTTGAACTTCTACAATTGCAAACCACAGTTTTCACTTTGATGCCTAGCAACTACAAGACACCTATCCTAGTATCAATCTTCTGAGTTCACTCGTGTCATTCATTGAAGTATGGAATCGAACAAGGCTGCCTGGCTCTTAAAAGCGAATACTCTCCTGAAGGTTGGCGAAGCACCACTTCCAACACCAGGACCAAATGAGTTAGTTGTCAGAAATGCAGCCGTTGCCATCAATCCATTGGATTGTCACATGCTGGAGCTTGGCGTCTTTGTTCAGCAGTGGCCTGCAGTGTTTGGTTGTGACATAGCAGGGGAAGTCTTTGACGTCGGCACGGAGGCACAGTCGCGCTTCAAAAAGGGTGATCGCATCATTGGGTACGTTGCTTTAATGCGGTAAAATGTTGTTTACATCCCTCAAGCTAATGCATCGATATTTTGTAGGCATACAGTTAACCTCGTCAGTGGCCAACCGCAAGATGGCGCATTCGCACTTTACACGGTGGTCTCGGCTGATAAGGCTGCCATACTCCCTGATTCGATCCCATTTACCGATGGTGTCGTAATTCCCTTTGCGCTGGAGGCAGCTGTGTGCGCTCTCTCGGTCAAGAATGCGGGTATAGCATTGCCTGGTGTTGCTACACCTGCACTGGGTCTGCCATATCCATCTCTTGAGTCCATTCCATTTTCCAAAACGCTGATTGTGTACGGAGGATCGTCATCCGCAGGCTCCATGACAACACAGATTGCGACGGCAGGAGGCATCAAAGTCATTGCTATCACGAGTGCGAAGAACTTCGACCTGAGCCGAAGCTGTGGAGCAGTTGAGGTCTTTGACTACCATGACCCTTCCTTTGTCCAGGATGTTATTACGGCAACAACAAGGTCTGGACTAGAATTCATCGGCATCTTCGATGCTATCGCAACGGCTGAAACATTTCCGAATGATCTGACTATTCTCAAGGCGCTAGGCGGGGGCCATCTGGTCTGCACACACCCTCCCCCGGAAAATGTTCCGGCAAATGTCGAAGCAGGAATGATCTTTGCGGTGAATGATATCGCAAACCCAGTGTGGAGAGACTATGTTACTCCTGCCCTTGAAGCTGGGAAGCTGAAATGTTTGCCGCCTCCTCAAGTGGTTGGAAAGGGCTTGGAACATATCCAGAAAGCCTTGGAACTTTGCAAGGCTGAAGTGAGTGCTTCGAAGCTTGTTGTGGAGTTGTAGAATTGCGTCTTTCATGGAAAGAGTAGCTTTTCACCTTCGAGCATGTTCAAGACGCAATATGTAGTTGGAGGCTATGGTAGTTTTCTTTGGATTTAATATTGCAGATAGAGATTGAAAGATTCACACCAACGTTGCGCCCGCAAAAAGGTTCTTTGTTCTGCATCATGTATCGTCTATTGCTTGGGCTACTCATTGGCCCACACATAATGCCATTTGGAGTGGCTGATGCTTGGCCACAGCTTGCCTTCGTTGGCGGATCACAGGTCCTGACAATAGAGCAATCATAGCGGCTGAACAGTTGCAGAAAAGCTTTTTGTGCTCATACATATACTAATAGGAAGGTAATACAATATCTTTCCAGTAAAGCCCTTTTATTATATCGGGCGTCTCCAGATACAGTTTGTGTGATGATATGGGCCACGCGACTTGTGGGGTGTCAGAAAGCTGTATCTTTTCTTTGAAAAGCTGAAGTTGCCAAGCTTGATGGCTTTTAGCTGGCCGGATGGCTACCACTCAGAACCACAAATCTTTCCTGTAGGAAGGCTGAGCCGGATTTTAAAGTTTTTTTAGCCGAGGAAATGAAAAGAAATCTTGACGCCAACAAATCGTGCAGACTCAGCTGGACCATAGTTAAAATGTGTCAATGCCGGTGATCGCCCTCACTTCTCCTGTTCGATCTTGACATCTCGTTGTTTACCAGAATTATCATTTACAAGAAGACACAATCAAATACATGATCTAACTTGATACTATATCTCCAAGAATTGAGAAATGACAATGTGGTGGGAAGATTGCGACGCTGTTTACTGTGGCTTTTGGATTAATCGGAGTATTGATTCGCATCTATACCTCTCAAACCGTGCTAATGCATGCAGGTCAAGCAAGAATTTACGGAGCAACGATTACCGTACCAAATCAATGGGGACTGATCATTATCGGCTTCGTTGCCATCATCATTAAATTGACCCTTGAGAACGTCTGGAGAACAATCTCATTCGCAGCCCATCAGCTGAATTCTTCGTCCCGCCCACGGGACGATGTCTACCACCAAATCCAACTTCTGCTGCGGAACATGGAAAACCAGTTCTCCTTCATTGTGAAGCTGGGGAGTATATGGTTCGCCCATCATGGGGCTAGGTCTAGGAGTCTTCATCGGCTCTGGTTCCTTTTCATACTGGCTGCTGTATATGTCCTTGGTTCCTTCTTGGCTAGTGGCTTCTTGCCAAACCTGATCGCCGATGAAGATAATCTTGTTTTAACAATTCCACGTAACTGTGGATGGTACAAAGAGCCACGTCTTGGTGGTCTAACTGACACCAATGCGCTTGAAGATTTGGGCGCGCTGGTCGTAACAGCAACGAACGGTATCCAGAGAAGCGCAATGTATGGGAGAAATTGCTACGGCGCCACGAAAAGTAATTCAGAGACAGCGTGCCGCCGTTTCATAAGGCACAGCATACCGTACAACAGTGCACGAGGCCTTGATTGTCCATTTGGGGATAACATCTGTAGCGATACAGGTATTGCTTTCGAAGCCGGCAATATACGGTCCGACTTAGATTTGGGAATTAACTCGAAAGCTGAAGACAGTATCAGTGTGCAAAAGTCACTTACTTGCGCCCCATTAGCTGTTCAGGAATATTCAAGTGGCTGGATCGAAGCGGGCAACCTCAGCGATTATCCTGGAGACCGGTTAAATGTATACTATTATGGACAGAACCCGCGTATTCTCGGATACCCCATTCCAAACATATCCTTCTTCATCACGGAATCAGAGTGGCGCTCTGGGGGAGGGAAATATCAGATCTAGTAAGTACAAGTTTTTTGCCGCCCTTACACAGAGAATAGCTGGCTCAACACTTATGTCATGTCCGCAGTCCCCTAAGTTACATGCCATCAACAAGCAGGCCAGACCAGGCTTCCACATTTGAGCCTATTCCCGCCCTAGCATCCAATGACTCAGATCTTACCCTTGTTGCGCTTCAGAACGCTATGTCCTATCGAGAACCTGTAGTAGATCCCTGGTTTTCAGCGGACAATTGTTCAGTGGTGGAGAGCGATATCATCACATCGAACTTGTGTGTTCCGAAAAACCCCGTCACCTTTCTGGGCTGTCGCGAGCGCTACAAGGTGTGCACATATGGGAACTCTCATTGCTCGCCTTTAACTGCACTCTATCCTCTGGAGCCAACTGAAGAACATAACTTAACATCCAATATCAGGCACCAGCTACCGCTCAACCCAAGACAAAAAGCTATCTATGCATTAGTATGGAAGATTATATGGAGTGCACAACTCAACTTCACCATGTTGTTCTCTTCAAGTGGTAACCTCGTCGCCAAAGACTACTTTTGGGGCGAGGGCCTTGGTTGGGGCGTGTCTGCTACATTGCCTCCCAAGCAATGGGAAATCGAAGTACAGAACTGGATGAACATATCGCTTGCAACAATGCAACGCGGCGCAGTTCAATTTGCACGCCCATCCGAGTTCAATTTAAACCACACGTCCAGCACCTTGAAACATATTTTGCCTCCACAGGACAAGGAAATGCACAATCTCTGTAGGAGGATCCTTGCGAAGTCGCCACCACATACGAGTTTCTCGGTTCTTCGTCTCTCCATAATAGTTGGGTTTTGTATACTATCTACTATCCTGAAATTTGGCCTCCCAAACCTCGTGGCAAGAATTCAGTTGCATTTTGATTGGAGCTTGCACAAGCGTCTTGAATGGAATGAATCAAACTACTTTCAACTACAACGGATAGCGGCCGAAGGAATGGAGATTGGGCCGTGGAAGGGCGTCGATCAAGATGTCTCTGTGTTGAAGGATGCTGAGACAGTTTTCACTTTGGTAAGCGGTTTACAGAATAATGAGTATCAAGCCGTCAAGAGAGGAGAGTAGGTGGGAAATGAGATTCTCTTATGAATCATCACAGCCTGCGAGAAAAGTCATGACACAATTCCCTCTTTAAAAAAAGAAGAATAAACGCTATTTTCACGTTCTGTTCACAGAACGGCAAACTTGTGGGATCTCAAAGCTCTCCCAAATGTGGAAATGGAAATCTATAATTCCTCGCGCCTTACGCTGAAACGGAATTCCGCCGTGATCTCGAGTTTTCGCTCACCCAACCAACTGCCCGTTCAAAGCCGTTCTGACCTGTTCGAAAGTCCATGATAGCCTGCGCCACCTCTTCTCTGCTGTTGACTACAAACGGGCCGTACTGCACAATAGGCTGCTCTAGTGGGAGGCCAGCAACGAGAATAAAGTTTGCCGCCTTTTCTGCGTGTTCAGGACTCGCAATTTCGACACTGTCACCTTCCTGCTCAAACACAATCATATGAAACTGACCAGCATTGTGCTCATGTCCGCCATCAATCACTGTTATGTCTCCCTCGAGAACATAGCAAAAAGCATTCCATCCCCGTGGCAGCGGCTGTTTGAAACGGCCCCCTGGCTGAACGGTAAAATGCAGATACCAAACAGGAGTATAAGAAAGTTCCTTGTGACTCTCAACCCCAAACGCCTGGCCACTGATAATCTTTACATGGACTCTATCATTGTCTCTCGTAGCATGTGGAATTTCCTTCGATCTCAGGTCTCGGTACCGGGGTTCGCAATATTTCAGCTCTCTTGGAAGATCCACCCAGAGTTGCATACCAATGTTTGGTTGTCCGGCTTTGTCTGGGCGTGGCATTTCCGAGTGCATGATGCCGCGCCCAGCAGTCATGAATTGCAGATCACCGGCATCGAGGGTTCCTCTATTTCCGGCGAAGTCTTCATGGTCGACTCCGCCTTGGAGAATATACGATATCGTTTCCTGACCCTTCAAATTTGTTAGCAGAAGCTCGACGCAAGGCAGTCGAAAGTCACAACACTTACACGGTGTGGGTGATCAGGAGCGCCTGCATCTGTATTTCCATTGAAAGACGTATCAAAGTGATCAAGCATGAGAAAAGGGCTTAGATTTGGCAACTTTCCAAGTCCAATCGCACGGCGTACTAGCATTCCTACACCTTCTTCTACCTCCACGGCAACAAATGACTTGTTAACCATGCGCGGTGCATCTGTACTATACACCTCGTCAGGAATAACAGGCAGACCGCGAAAGGTGGTGATTTCGGAGTTGTTCATTGTGTTGGAGGAGACGTTCTGGGTGGAAACTGATTCCGCCTTTTTTTGTTTTATAAGTCGTTCAAAGAAGGGAACCATGATGTAATCTATGATCAATGAGAAAATAAACAATGTCAGATTAAATATCCTCTTGCCTTATTCTACTATCCAGGT
>JAQGEP010000367.1:0-32005 GCA_028476805.1 Acrocalymma vagum
AACGCAAAATATTGGAGCGGAAAATCAGCGTGAAAGAGGACGGACTGCTGCATGTTGATTGGTTGTTCAGGCGGTTTGCAAGATCGTCAGGGTAGGCGGTTTTCTCCGTGTTTCCAAAGTTTGTGGTTGTGTCATCCAATCAGGCGTTCCCAGTCCGTCGCTGGATCTTGCACACCAATGCAGCCACCCTTGGCATGGCCAGAATCTAGACCTGGATCCTCCATGCTATTTCGCTTATTGCCACATGATGCAAAAGGCAGCGGGTGCCGCAAACGTCCCCTTTGTCCCACAACAGGTATCCTGATCGCTCGCATTCTGCCACCTCAGACTTCGATATCCCCTTTTCATCATGGGCAGAAAGCCGGCGTCTCATGAAAGGACGAACGACGAACGTGCTTCCCGAATAAGAGATAATAAGCGCCGACATCGCGCTCGCCAGAAAGAGTACATTTCAGACCTCGAGCGCAGAGTAGCGGAGACACGCGAGCAAGGAATTCAAGTGACCAAAGAAGTACAACTTGCGGCCCAGAGAGTCACACGAGAGAATGCAAAGCTAAGGGACTTACTCAGAAGGACAGGATACTCAGATAACGTTATTGATGCTTGGGTGAGGGAAGATTGCTTACATAAAACGGAACGCCCTCAGCCCGTTCTAAATTCGACTTCGGCGAAAGATGTACAGAAAACAACACCAGCCTGTGGCTCGCAGAGAGGAAGGGACCTTGAAGCTCAGAATGCCGGCGTCAAAGAGGCGAAACCAATCCTGACGAAGACGTATGAGAGCGGGGAGTGCCTAACTAAGTCTTCGCTACCAGTGGAATCACGCAATCAAAAGTCAGAAGTGTCATCCACCCAAGTATCCCCGGCTATCTGCACAAAAGCTCCCTCGCCAGTTCAACTTTCTGATAGCGTGGGAGCTCCTTGCAAACTTGTCACCTTGCTTAAGAAGAACCCAGCTGCTGATATCACGCAAGTGCAGCTTTCGGCAGAATCGGATAACCGACGACACAACATCAGCAATCCCGACGACTGCACGTCCGATGGTATAGAGTGTTCTACTGCGTACAAAATGCTCTTGCAGTATGCCACCTCTGAAGAAAAGATGGACAGAATTGCTGCGGCGTTAGAGAGCGGATGTACGCCATCCGCGGCAGGGGGATGCAAGGTGAAGCAGAGCGTAGTATGGACAGCACTGGATGAAGAATGCACTTGATTCTATTTCGTAAATGCTGTCCGTGTTGACCATGTACGAATAGCAAAGATCACAATAATCATTCAATTTCTAGGGGCACTGAACTGTGAAAAATAATCTCGTCGTTGCTTGCGCTACCAATCCCTTGGGCTGATCCAATCAGTGCTCGGTATGGTTTGCAGCATCCGCTGGATCCCAGGCCTCTGGTACATATTCATCCAAGTGCTGTGTATACTCGCTCCCCGCAGTAGCCCATCCGAGGATGCCTTCAAAAAGAGCAAGACTTTGGATCTCTGAGTCATTTTGCTGCTTTAGGTAGTCGCCAAACCACGCGGCCGCTCGATTTCCACGGCCACGAGATGTAGCTGTCGATACAATTAGTTTAGCTGCAATGAATGATTACCACGCGTATACTGCTTGCTAACGAACAGAGAACTTACTGCAATACCATATCACAGTCTTAATACCAGCGTTTCTGAACAGTGTGTAGAGAGTCGGGAGTGCTGGGTGCAAGCTCTCTATTGGAAGATTGATAGATCCACGGATGAAGCCTCCCTTGTCCTGTTAGATAGAACTAAGCTGCAAGGTCGGAAGAGAGCAGTTCAAAAGTACAGTATGATCAGATCGCCTCAAGTCAACTATAACAAAGTCTCTGCCGGGTGTCTTCTCTTGAGTGATCCAAGCTAGCAGCACTTGTCTTGATACGGTCGGGGGAGTTTTGGTTGATGGCTCAGGATACGCATCATACCAACGAGTTAGCAACGCTGATGGAGATTCTTCGGCGCTCATGGTTTAGGAGAAGAGCTGTACTGAAGATGAAAAATTGGCAAGTGATACGGTATCGCACAGTTTAGTAGAAGAGTCAACCGTATTTAAGCCGGACATCCGCAAGCCCGCAATAGTAGGAAAAGTTCCAACTCTACACAACTTGCGTGATTCTATGATCAGTCACTGAGAATACGCTATTGGTAGGACGCGGCGCGAATCGGTAATGGTCGCATCCTCAAGTTACTGGTCAGTCTGGCTTGAGGACGGACACACGAGGTTTAATTGGCTCACCATACATTTGTTAGCTTGGCAGAAACGCTCGGACCCACATGCCGTCTAGGCTCGGATATCTCCGTCTCCTTTCTTCGAGGACGTTTCTTCCGATCGTGAGCCAGTCCAATAAATCAACATGGCATCAAATGCGTTTCAAAGGGTTTATTGGCTTGCTACCTTGGTCTTGGCAATGAAGTCCAAGGAAGACCGTAGTTAGCGTAGAGGTGAAGATGCAAGCAATTGTACCCGAGCCATTCAAGCAGCATGTGACGACGCCATTCAAAGCAAGCCTGTAACTGTTAAAACTGACATTGCCGATCCTTAGGTTCTGCTCCACAGCTCTGGGCTTCATTAACGATATGAGGGTATCTCTTACGCTCGAACCACCCCTTGCCCGTCCTCAAGCATTCACCGGTGGTCAACCTGTCAGAGGGACAGCGACACTACGCATGAAGCGCCGCGAAGTCATACTAAAGATTATCGTGTCATTAAGAGGTAGTTCATGTCCACATAAATAAAACATCAGTGATGTCTAACATTGTGTATATAGGCCGATTAGATGCCGCCATTCTCTCAAGCACGACACGGCGTTCAGAGGATGATTTTCCTGTAGATTCAGACTCGCACAAGGTGATTTTGCCTAAATGTTTACATTTTGTGGAAGCTTATAGGAATGGTGCAGCTCTTTAAGGTTTCGCAACAGATTTTACCTCCGGCAAATATAACATGGAACCAACATGGCTTTGCTCTCCAAGAAGGAGTACATTCCTTTCCCTTCGAAGTCCAATTCCCTACCTCTTCTGCATGTCATAAGCCCCAACCTGGAATTACGCATGTGGAAACTGCTCTACCCCCGAGCTTCAGTTTCAAGGCACCGAATCATCAGGGCTCCGCGACCGTACGATACTGGCTACGTGTGAAGGTTAAAAGAAAGCATCGATATCGGTTTGATCCGTCACAAGATAAAGAACTCGTATTTTTGCCATCGAATCCTATCCCTTTTCCACCAATTTTAGGATTAGCCGAAGTTATCAGGGGAGGTCAGTTCGCATCCCTCAAAATAATCCTTCCTTCTCCAAACGTTCTTTTTACACAGAAACCATTGGTGCTTAGGCTCTTCTTGCGACTACATATTGCACTTAGCACCGCCCTCTATCCGATCGTAGTACAACGAATACAATTTACGATCAAGTC
Source organism: Acrocalymma vagum (assembly GCA_028476805.1). Taxonomy (NCBI): domain Eukaryota; kingdom Fungi; phylum Ascomycota; class Dothideomycetes; order Pleosporales; family Acrocalymmaceae; genus Acrocalymma; species Acrocalymma vagum. The sequence goes on from JAQGEP010000367.1 coordinate 3,428, forward strand.
AACAACAATCCTGAACCTTTGCCATTCTTCAGCTTCATGGACATCAGCCATGGACATAATGCATTTATCAGGGATCAGGCATACTCTTCCACCCGATGGAGACTTTATGGAGATTGACCCAGAGTTATGGAGAGGCGCAATGTTACCAGATCTGGCCTCTACCTTCACAACCTGCACTGTCTGTCGGCAATACGTCCTTTCTGTCACTGTAGTGTTCTCCTACGGTTGTAGAGAGCTTATTCAAGTATGTTAAATTACACCATAGCTATATAGCCTGCTAATACTTCCTTCCTCTATAGACAGCTGGGGCTGCTATGGACATCGGTCTCGCCGCTCCTCGCGGCCATGACGCTACAGGCTTGCTCGAGACGATTTCTAGAGATACACGAGGGGTTCCAATGACGTCGGAGTCTAATATTGGGGATGATATGGTTACCACATGGAGGTGCGGAGCGGTGGATCGACCTCCGCCTCCGCCATATGTGTGACTCACATATTCACATTGCTGTAAGTTATGCGTGAATACAACTGAGAGTATGCATCTAGCGCAACGGAAACAAACTCCGCAAATGAACCGAACTTGAGATGAGCCTTTGATTCAATGCGTACCCGCAGATTGCAGTGGTTAGTGTTCTGTCTCCTGCATGGTCTGTATGAATAGACCTGCTCGTAAATGGACCGGAGCTTTTAAAAAGTTGAAACGCGCACTTATTATCTCGGTATAGTGTTCACTCATCAGCGACTTGTTTAGTGCTTACTATCTTATTCCTGACCACAATGCTATGACTGCATTATGAATCGCCGCAGGGCCACCGGTGTGCTTCTCGTATTGAGGGTGAAGGAGCCGGGGTAGTCAATGACGAAGTAGGCGGTTGCCGGAGGAAGCACCGCCGGGGGTAGCGCTGCAACAAGCATGACAAGGATTGTTGGCCACTTTCGACCTCCAGTTACGAACTGCTGGAGGGGACTCATGTCCAACTCTCGAGCCGGCGGCTGCTTTCACGTCCTCTGCTCTCGGCGGCGGTCTATCGGCCAGATCCCAAGCACGTCGGCATCTGTAAACGCCGACGAAACAATATCTTGAACCAAAATCGAACCCTCACCTATCCCCACAATCCATCGTTCACTCCGCATTCCCAGCGCCTTATCTCTCCACCATCCGCAGATGGCTCGCTAACCAGCCTCTCCCAGCCCGCCTCGTCCGACAGCGCGCTGGCAGCCCATTCCCACGGCACCCAAGTGAGGTCGACCGCGTCAGCCTGCACATGCGAATATGAACCGCCGCTTGCCACCGCCGAAGGACAAAGAACAGCATGGAACAATGGTCCCTGACTGGGCAAGCTTGGCGTAGGGAAGACGATGTCGTGCCGGACGATGGCTATATGGAGAATGTTGTCTTAACGTTATCTTGGCTCTCAATAAATCTCTCATCTAATGCGCACATCTTTCGCTTACAGCCACGTTTTTTTTCCGCCATCTTCCTCAACAGCTGTCTGCTTGTTTACACTTGTTACGCAAGCTTTGTTTACCATAGGCTACAGTACCTTCACTATATGTCGTCCTGACTTTCTTTGCACAGGCTTCTCCTGCTTAACCCGTTCCTCAAGATCTCTCACGTAATCTCGCAACTCTTGATCCCATTGATATCTAGGCGACTTTATTGTTAGTGAAACTTCTTTGTTTAGACCGGAGATGGCTTTGAGCCCCGATAATGCGCTCAGGATATCCGAAGTAATGTTCTTATTACTGACCCTTATATTACCTCCATAATGGCTCAGATCAATGATGATACACAAGCTCTTCAACTGTTGAAAGTCGTGAATTTTCCGTACAAAGCGCCTAATGCTTAGACGCGAACTTCTATCATTTTTAGATACTGGTATTATAAGATTTAACTTGTGGATTTCCTTAATATCCATGAAGAGGGGTTTGGGCTTTTCTTCATGTAATGGTACAGATATTCCACCACATTTTAGAGCTATGCCCTGTTCTGAACCACGTGGACTGCATCTTACAGTCCAGGTAAGGTTCCGGTGCAGCAGTTCGTGTGTACAAGCAGAGAAATTGCGGTTGACGCCGCGTATACGCACAAGCTCCCGTGGTTCAAGATAGCAAAGCACTTTCAGGAAGAGCTCGGTGGATAGAGTATCTAAACTGTATTAGCTGCGCTCAACAGAATTGTCGACTAACTGACCCATGATTCTCTTGCCCAGACTCTAGAATAACAGAAAGAGAGGGTTCCCCACAGTACTCTTGGATGCCAGGGTCCAAACATGTGTAGGCAGGATATAGGTGGTGACGATGATGTGGTACTGTTCGTGGTAGCTGAAAGTGAAAGTGAAAGAATGAATCATTTCAGTAGATCTGGTAACCAATATATATTTCATCCGGCCGTTGGCTCTCTGAGTCCTTGCATACTCACGACGTGAAAATGCCTTGCCGGCGGCTCGATTTTGTCTATCTGAAAATCCATATATATCTCAAGAAGAGAAAACGGCCACTTGATTGGCTTATTGGGGCTAGAAATGAAGCTTGAGCCCAACGGAAACGCCTCATGAGTAGCCACCTGAGACCATATGCTGGGATCATTGCAGATTCGAAGTCGCCTGCGGCTACAGTTCGAGTATGATAGGATACGCTCCGGTGCCCTAGACTCTGCCTCTTGTACAGCCTCTCTGCAGGAGAGATGTGATAGCAGCGCTTGACCTATGATAATCTATTTTCTTTTGGTCCTTGCCTAAGAACAAGCCACAGCGCTTGATGTATAGTTTACTATTCTCCGTTTGTCCTTGTATCAATGCAGATCCCGGTGTTGAACCAGGTTGTCCCACCATAGCCATGCCACCGCCTTCCATGTAGAGGCTTATTCACTGCATAAGAACAGCGAGAGCAGAGCCTGCGCATCGGCTGTGCTTGGAGTAATAAATTATATCCCCGAAAAGGCCGGCGCTTAGTTCAGTCTCTATGGTACAAATACTGCACAAACTCGTCATTCATTGCCTCTTCTCTGAATCTCGAAGGATAACTCAAACCCATTATCTTGTTTCCTCAAATAACTAGGACTATATCACGTTTTGAAACAACAATGAGCCATCCACAGAACGTCGCCGGCCACTCATACGAGGGCTACGAGCAGCACACAACTCAGGCTAGAGATTTGAACGTCTATCCAAGCGTCGATGCCTCCCTTCCCCAGAACAATAGCCCTTCACAGCAAACGGGCCTACGGCTACCTCCAATACACGAAGTATTTGAGACAAATACACGGCAAACTCCATGTCACACGACTGCCGACAACCGCCACTTATCCCGAAGGACTGCGACAACTACACCACAACGTTCACATCGCACGACTCCGTATACCCGCCGCCCACCCCGAGCCCCACAACCATCAAGTTCCGGAGTTCGAGTCTCTTTACGTGAACTCAGGGTGAGACCTCCGCAATCGATTCCGACACAGCCCCGCTCTCAGAACGAATGTCCTACCTGTGCAACACTTGAGATGGCGCCATCCATAATTTCCATTTTATTATCAGATATGAACAGCATCAAAGAGGCAATGGGTAGGCAAGAGCAGACAGTTCAACAATTGCTTCAGTGCTTGAGGACAGTGCAACATTCATGTCAACATCCTCAATAATGGTCCGAGCTTGAATATTTCCTTTTGAGGCGGTTTTTCTTCCCCCAATTCCCTAATTACATAGATCGTCGTTCATAGAAGCAATCCAATTCGCATGCTCTTCTTTTGCTATACAGCCTGTAAATAAGTTACGCATTATCTCTCTGTATTTGAACAAATTCTCTAAATTATAGAACGCATTCGGCTTCCAAGTAAATTTTCATTCAGTCTAGGCTCACTCGTGTATTGCCCGTCATACCACGGTCTCCAACAAAGCCTTGTCCGCGCTTGTGTCACTGCCTCATTCACTGCCTCTCTTAAGGACTGCAAAAGCCTTAGCCATGTTTCTGCTTATCGAGAGTCCCCCATCCAATCGAAATACCCAGAGTCTAGGTACAAATAATGTTATAATTAGAACTTTCCGTTATGCATAAATAGGGTGGCCGTGTCAACGCCTCTCTCGATTTTGGTACACCAACACAATGAATGCCTTGCAAAACAAGTGTTCATTCAGTCTGCCTCACGACTGACATATACTGTTTCTATATCCTATCTTTCTATAAATACAATAAATATATAAATATATAGTAATGCGTATTATACATAGAAACGAACTTCCATTTTGTTAGCTAAGAGTTTTCCCATTAATTCAGAGTTTTCTTGGTTCAGAGTTTTCCCATTAATTCAGAGTTTTCTTGTTAGTTCAAAGGAAGAACAAGATACTTCTAATATCTAGATCCATGTTCGAGTCTTGGACAAGAAGTAAATAATATTTATTTTATACCTAAATATATGTTATAATATGGGTAAAAATTTTAATTAGATAAGGCACATAAAAACAGGTTATAGTATTAGGCAATAAAAGAATAATTCTTTTAACTTTCAAATTTTTTATATATCAAAAAAATATATAAATACATAGTAATGTATTTGGAAAAAAAATACATTAAAAAATTTATTTGAGTTTGATGATGGCTCTGATTGAACGCTATGTAAATGCTTGACACATGCTAATCGAACGTCAATATTTAATTTGTGAAAATTATGTATATTGAAGTGGTGTATAAAAACTAGAATTCTATACTATATTATACTATACAATACAATATTCTATACATTACAATTTTCTATATTATAGTACAGATAAATATTAGTATAGATAAGTATTAGGATACATAAGTATTTAAGAATGCTGAAAGGGCGCTTTGGTTTGCTGCTATTCTAGTAAATCAAAAACATACTAAAAGAACTCATGGATTACTTCTTTCTGTCTACCAAAAACTGAGATCATGCACAATGAACACGAAAAGCTACCCAGCCAGCCTATCCAGCCAGCAAAAGGATGTGAGTATCACTGCTTTGAGTTATGAATGTATTGGTGTTAATTTGGTCAGAACAAGCAATCTTAGTTGACCCCTCGCAGACAAAAGAACAAACTCGGCCTTTGTCAAGCACCCATACGCTTAAGACACAGCAGCAAGTTTTTCCGAGCCAGTTCAGTGTGAAAATGAGGCAACAGAGCTATATATATCGAATGTTGTTTCTTCAATTATCCAATTTGCAGAAGAAATACAGAAAACGCAAAGGGAAAACGAAGAACGAACGGATGTTGAGGCGGGCTTGATTCCTCAGGTCAAGGGGCTATGACGCCGCATGCAGGGGCTAGAGGGTAGGGTAGAAGCCTTACAAAAAGGCAAAGAGCATCTACTTGGCTTTTTAGGCCATTCGGAAACAGGAAACTAGCTGTCGTATTCACGGCCCAGTTCGACTAGAGCACACCTTAGGTACTTCATGGGCAAGATTTAGCGATTCCCTTTCATAGACTTGTGAATTGAATAGAATTTCTTTCTGTACCGCAACTTCAAACTGTGTTATTATGTCAAAATTCATTTAACCCAACCTTGAAGTCTTAGCCAGCTTATTATTAGATAATATTGCTAGACAGTGCTCAGAAATCACTGGGCCAGGTTGATCTTAGATGCAATAAGTGGCTGTTCGATTACATTTCAGTGAATTAGACTAAGTACACATTGTCATTTCGGCTTGCCCTTCCCAGGACTTGGGGAGGGGTTTCCAGCTCGTAGATAGAGTGGGCTTCTAGCTCATAGTAATTCAGCTGTGCCTCCAAATTACCTACTGGTCCCGGGCCTTGGCCAATCATAATTCGCGAAAGGTTAGCAAGGCGAAAAGAAGCGGAACAGAGAACCAGCGTTGATACACAAGCCTATACATGTCAGGCACGGCAATTATGTAATAGTTCTGGACTTACCAAGAAAATCCCATCTTGTATCTTAGCGGTATTCTTCGACCCAGCAAATACCAGGCTATACAAGAGAATCATTCCAACTACTTGGCAGATCGTGGTGGTGCCAAAAGCTACAATCATGGACCACAGGAGAGTTACAAAGTTCTTGTCCGAGGTTCCACCAGCAGTTAAGGATTGGTGCTGTCTAAGTTTGTCTATCGATAGGACAGTGGTGATGAAAGACGCTGTCGCTGTGATAGATAAAAGGGTAGACTCGAAGTCTAAAGATACACTCTGTTTCCTGTAGTGTGTTAGGGAGATTAAATAGAGTAAGATTAGATTTTACCTTGTTTTCAACGGGCAAAATGCATTAGGGCCCGCAAGAAACACCAAGAAGATAGTGCACCCAGACATCCAACGAGGAAATTTAAAATAGACGAGGGCGCCCGACAACTGATTTCAATTGAGCGTAAGCGGCGCTCTATATGTATGGAAGGCCTCTTACATGTATTCCCGACGTGCAAAGCACAAAACATAGTACAGCCACATCTCTCCACATTTCATCTTTGCCTCCGATTACCATGCTAGTCATAGCTACACCAAGTACTGACACAGCAAATTGACTGATGTCGAATAAAGATGCTTTGAGTCGCTTGCAAACGCATTTGTCCCCAGATTTGGCGTAATTTTGGGCCAAGATTAATATCGAAAACAAAAGATCGACAATAAAGCAAACAAGAAATCGGATTGTGGCAGTGTGACCCATGATAATTGACATTTGATATGGGCTCAAAGGCCATGAGATATTAAAGATTCTACTATCTACATGATCCAGAGATTTATATAGAGCTTAGAGAGAAGGAAAAAGCACTGCCAGGCTGCCCAAGCGCCTAAGTCCAACTCTTCTGGTCATCCAAGCCTTCAGCAGCCTACCGAAACAGCCTCATGCAACCGCCCTTGGTGATGGTTAATGCACACCTTGCATGGACATACTCTTTCCACGGTCATCAGTATGATATACACCAACTGATTGGCACCCAACCGTTGCCGATTCGCAAAGATACAGTTAGCCAGGTGGGGTCTTATTCAAGGATGAGGTATCTTAGCTCTTCTCTACGAATCCCCAAGCAGTGTAGCCGCCAGCAACTTACCGAATGACTAGAAAAGAAGCTGCTGGTACATTGAACTATCCCAATGAAGCAAAGTTCTGCGTGAGAAGATGGGATACAGCACTGCCTCCTGATATTCATGAGGCGCCCGCAAGGAATCCGGTGACAATAGTCAGCTCATCACAAAATTGGCATGATTTATTGGCTGTGTGCTTCACTAGAGCCTAGGGATTATGCCTTGTGGGCGCTTCATGGATGCTGGAAGGCAGTGTTGTGTTCCATCTTCTGATCCAGATCGTGTGATAAGTGATATCATTGGAGTGAGTCTCAGGGGCAGCTACAGGGTACGCATGGAACACATGGCAGTGTATTTTGTTAGGGACACAGAATTTTATGCTGATAAATGATGAATCTAAGCAATATATATTACACCTTCCCAGCGCTTGCCCAGTACGAAGACTCGCCCTTTCCACGCATCCTCTTTGATAAAACCTTCAATCAATCAATCAATCTTCTCATATCCTCTCTCACTTTCTCTTGGACTCAATTCAATCACTACGCCACTGAGACGAAGCCAAGTCTTTGAACTATAACAACAGGGTCAGTCGAGATGATCGGATTGTCTAAATACGATGCAGAAACTTTTTTTGAACAATTCCAAGAAACGAAATACTGTACGAAGAGAGCCTTCTTCCATGACTCCGCAACTTGCTCATTAGTCAGGAGCGAGATGTGAAAAACCAAGCTACAATGCGCCCGAATATGCTTGTGTTGGACTGCAAGATGAGTACCCTAGGCACAGACGGAGTTATTGAAGAGGATATTGACACGAATAGAGAGGATATCGACATATATATTGTCACGAATGATGACGATATTGAAATGGACGAAAACACTATCCACTTGGCCATAAAAGCTGTCGATTTGAGCGAGAAAGATATTAGCCTTCACCAATTCGCAGGTATTTGGAAGTGGGATAATGAGCACGCAATGACAACATGTTACTTCAATCACGACACTTATTGGACTCGGGACGGCTTAGTCTCGGAGAATGCGGGCGGACCATTTCAAACACACCGACCTACGCATTATGAATGACCGCGCGATTGGAATAAAGAAGAACAGTGGGGACGGTATTTAAGAGCAGAATATCTTCCCATCTCCTTCTTTTCAGACTTATACTTAGCTTTGGATTACTATCTAACAGTTACGCGAGTAACCTGACCAACAGTTGCTGGAATGGGAACTTGACTTTTCAAATGGGAGAAGGCTTTCTTGATTTCAAAGACTGTGAGGGTGCTGTTGGTGTAATATACTCCGGATCGAAAAGCGGCTCTGACGAAGCGCTGAAACTCATCAACACGTTAGTTTTGGCCAAGTTTCCGCGACGTTAATGGGAAAATTGCGGGAAGTATCAATTGATGGCTCAATAATTCCTAAGATTATGTTATTGAACATTGAGAATGTCCTAACAGTCTCAATGCATTCGCAAAATAAACGAAAATTTGTATTTTTGGTGGTACAGTAATACTTAGACACATACAGTTGTCCCCCATTCGGATCATTCTGCCAGGATTTAGGTCCTTTTCAACGCTAGCCTCATTAGGAAACCTCCGAAGATAACTCCGCACGCAAGTTCATGTGATAGGGGCGATGCGATGATGACTGACATCAGTTGATTCCTTATTAAACAAAAAGCACAGAAGTCTTAATGAAACAACCAAAATGTGCCCTCAGTGACGGTCATTATTCTCGAAACCACTCTAGGTAGCTACCAAGAACAAAACGCCCACCTCTAGCCACAAGCTATAGCACATGGATACAGGGTAAAAGAGTGGTATGAGGTCTACACTCCTCCGTTTTAATAGCCCATTGTAAACGACAGTTAAAAATCCTCCAAATACAAAAGCGCCTAATCCAAAGTTCGCATGCTGAAAGCACTACCGGAACAAAGATCGAAGTGCGAAAAGTGTGTGACAGGATTCAGAGTCTCACCGGGCGTGGCGACCCTTTTTGACACGAGGTCCCGTATTCCCGTTTTCATAGGGATGCATCGCTGGCCCTTGGGCTCTGGGCTTTCTTGTGTTGCGTATGGGCCCACCATTGGCAAGTTTCTTCCTTCTAGATGGCGAGGCTCGCACAGAGTCCGGATACAACGATTCGTTGTATGCTCTGGTTCTGGGGCGGAGCTGTCTGGCTTGTTCATAAGCATCTCGAGCCATCGCCTGAGAGACTCTGTAACGACTAGGCCCTCGTTGATAGGTTTCATAACACGAGTCATCATCCTCATCATCGTCCTCGCTCACTTCATCGTCCTCGTCCTCGCTCGCGCTCGCGCTCATGTTTTCGTCTTCTTCTTCATCGTCATTGTCCATCTCTTCTCTCTTGACACGCATGGGAATATTTCCTACCATCGCACCTGCTTGAGTAGAGTTCAAGCCCGGTGCTGATGGTTGAGCCATGTTTGACTCAAGAAAGTTTGGATCGAAAGTGTTCCCAAAAATTTCCGACTCAATCTCCGGCTCGATAGAGACCTGTGGTATCTCCAGGTTTCCAGGAAATGCAGGATCTTGAATGTAAGGAGAGCTGTTGGCTCTGTTGTTTCCAACCATCATGTTCGGAGTTCCGTTATGGGAATTACGGGACATGCCCAAGCTGCTCTGAGTAGATGGATGCTCAATGCGGCGATTGGAGTTAGATTGCACATTGGCAGTGGCGGACCTCGGCATGTTACCCTGACCAATTGCAATTACTTCGCTTTGGTGGGTGAAATTAGAGTTTCCATTGTTGTGGGTGAAGGCATTGCTGCCGTTGTTATTGATGTTGTTATTGTTGTTGTGGTCGATGTTATTGTTAACAGCGACGTTGCCCTCTAGGTTGTTTCCGGTCGCTACATTCGCGAAATACCCATTGAAATATCTATCCCGAGACAGTTCACCGGTAGCCAGGCACATTTCAAAGTGTGGTGATCTTATGTGTTTTCGTTGTATATGGTCGTCCATACTATCAATTTTGGTAGCGATTCTCGACTGTTAAAATGTTAATGATTGTCCCAACTGCCTGGCGATAAGGCTCACTATATCGGAATATCTTTGTTTCAGTTCAGGATCGGTACAAAACAAGCGAATATCATTATCGCCAACAAAAGTACAGATGATCGTCTTTGAACGGCCGTCCCTGTGCATTGTCATGTCCGTGAGTTTTCGGTACACTCCGGCCAGACGCCGATCGATGAACTTGGTGGGTTGTTGTACAGGCATATCGGCAAAGGGGAAAACGATGGTGCAATTGAACTGTGGTAGAAACTTTGGCTGGGAAATATATTCTGAAAATAGATAAGATGCTGAAACCGAAATGTATCTTTCGAGGAGCTTTTATTCTAAGAGGAACTACTAGGCTCCAAAAGCGAACAGGCATGTATCAGCGTATGCGCGCGCTTCAAGCAAGCACAGTTCAATATAGATTGGACCAAGCGTCACGCTAAGGCACTCCTCCTGTTCATGATACAATAAGACTCCAAGCGCCAATGATGATGCTGCCGGTGGCGCAATCATCTAGGGGCCCCGTTGATCCCTGGAGTAGCGTGGCTTAGATTCGAAATCCGAAAATGGATTCTTGGAACCGCCATTCGGAAACAGGAAAATAAATGACGTCGAATAATTTTCAATACTGCTTGGTTGACGGGTATGGAAAATGAAAAGCAAACTCTAGGCAGCGACATACGTGCGATGATCATGGTATTAGAAAGAGCTCCCCGTGTGCGCTTTATCACCTAAACAACGTCGCCACCATGGAAGTATCTTTAATATATCTCATTTCTCTTGCATCTTGTATTGTCGGGCTGGTTCTATGGAAGACTTTCCGTTTCATAGATGGGCCTACCCGAAAGATTCTATTCTCTTACCTACGCAGAAAGTTATTCTACACCCTAATCTATCGCCGCCGCCAAGGTTCGGACAACATCAGTATTTTTTCTTTCTTAAACATTATCGCATTTCTCGCAGCAAATATTATCGCATCTACACTTGGTTTGACTGATCACGCTGGGCTGGCGCGACGCTGCGGGACGCTTTTCCTGATAAACATCGTTCCTTTATATCTCGGCGGTGGAACAAGTCTATTTGCTGACCGAATTCTCTGCCTTCGTACGAGTGAACACTCACTCATACATCGGTGGGTGGGCCGGATATGTGTCATTCAAGGGCTGGTTCATGGCATTGTCAACGCGACTCAATTCTCGACATCAACCATAGAGGCTATTGTAAGTAGCGTTATGAATTCTCAATGACACTTGATTAATAGTCACTAGCTGCTGTCCACTCTTGCCGCTCTAGGAATTCTATCGTTCTTATACATTCGTCGATATATGTATGAAATATTCCTCAAGACTCATTTGTTATTTGCACTCGGACTTCTAGGCGCACTATGGTTCCATATTCGACTTTCGAACCGACTAGCAACAATCAGTCTTGGTGTAACCTCGGGTTTATGGTTGCTCCAATTGGTGGTGTGGGCAGCTCGACTTATATATCGAAACGGAATTGAAATAACATCAAGTGATGTTCTTTTCACCCGTTTTCAAAGCTATCTAGGCCCTCAGGTAATGAAAATTGACATCAATCTCAAGAGGCCTTGGAAAATTTCTCCAGGGCAGCACATTGGTTTAACGCTACCAAGTCTCGCTCGCCACAAGGGTGGATTCATCCAGTCTCATCCTTACAGCATTGCTTGGGTAGATGATTCCAGGATCACTTTGCTCGTTCAAAGAAGCTCTGGTTTCAGTAACTCACTCTTTGCATACCCCGATGTTAACTCGTCCGTTATAGTGGATGGCCCTTACGGCTATCCGCAGGCTCTGGAATGTTACGATAAAGTGCTTTTTGTTGCTAGTGGGATTGGAGTTGCCTCTCATCTCCTGTCGATTAAAAATCTGTTGGATGCACATGAAAATAAGAGCGCCCGGGTGAGGAGGGTAACATTAGTTTGGCTGTTGGAAACATCTGGTAATTTAAATTCGCCTCTCGTGATTCATGATAACTAATGGATATCCAGAGCAAGAGGAATGGGCATTTGAATTCCTCGTCCGCCTCCTTTCCAACGACCGACGACGCATATTTACTTTGGCTCTGTATCTACCTTCACAAGATGCGTCGCACGTTCCTCAAGGACATTCAAGCAAGTATCGCGAAACGAACATATATTCCATCCACGATCATAAAACATTCGAACTATCAGAAAACCATGTCTATATCAATGAGTTGGCGCTCAACGATGTGTCGTTCCCAAAACGTTGCACCAGAAACTATCGGCCACTCGACCTGAGCTGGTACATTGATGGGGAGGCATCGGCTGATGCTGGAAACATGGCCGTTTCTGGTGAGTAGCCTATGACACTTGTTGTCAAGATGCCCTGCAAAACTAACCGTAGATCTAGTGTGCGGAACCCCATATTTCGAAGAAGCTGTAAGACGAGGATTGAAAGTCAGTAAGCAGGATATCTATCTTTTCCTATCTGGCTTTCAACCAGAGGATACGGATGCGAGCCGTGCATCCCAGGAGCGGTACTCTTAGGATTCTTAATGCATTTGTACAGCTTTGGTAGTGAATAGATGCTTTTTTCCTTACACTTTGGAGCGCGTCGGTATGGTACAGTGGTTACTTTGTGTCTTGATAGTAGATATCTTACGTATTGTTAAAAATTCTGCTTTGCACAATACCCATGTTCAGCACGGATTCTGATTTGTGCCTTATGCTCATATGCGGCACTGGTTCTATCTTGCACACCATGCCCACACGCGGCACTGGTTCTATCTTGCACATCATGCCCATATGTGGCACTGGTTCTATCTTGCACCTCATTCTCATAGGCGGCGCTGAGTCTTCCTTGTAGCCCATATGCGGCGCTGTCTTTTTTTTTTCTTGCAGCCCATACGCAGCACTGGTTTATCTTGCACCATATGCCCACATGCGGCGCTGTTTCCATCTTGCACCTCATGCTCATGTACGGCACAGGCAAATAAAGCCACATGACGTGGACTGATTTGTTGAGACGTTCGCATGCGGCGAACGTAGTGTGGTCCCTGCGGGCGGATTGGCCTTGCGGGGAAGGTTGATTTAACGGGCTGGCTACCTTGCCCTCGTGGTGGCTATGGCAGGAGTGCATGCAAAATTTTCCCGTAGGGGCTTTTACACCGCGTGGACTTTGCCGCAGCCGAGGCTATGGCGTAAGCAAGCGATTGTGTAACTTCGGCGCTTGCGGGACCCTGTCCCCTCAAACCCAAAGACCCGTGCCTCCATTCGGCCCCTACGGGCCATTAGTGCTCACCCTCACAAACGCCGTAGTCCCATTGAGCGAATAAACGCTCTTGTGCCCTGCCCAAATCTGTCCCGCGAGATATCCTGAGTGGCTGAGGTTCGCCATGTTTCCGCGCCGCACGAGGCGAGGTCCCGGGGAAGAACTTCGCCCGCACGGGCTGAACCTCCCCATACTTAAGCCAGGTGAACTCTTTCCCAAAACAGTAGGTACTTGCTTGATTAGCAGCCAAACCAAGGTCCAGGATTAGAAAATCAGGTACACAGTGGTCCATTCGAGAGATTCCAGTAGCCGCTCAGACCAGTAGGTGTTGGGCAAGGCACACACTTCACTGGTAAGGCACTTCACGCTACGATCTTGGTAAACCGTAACGAACTCTACATTACTCTCCAAAACATTTAAGCTTCATGTTCGCAGTCTGGATTTAGCCAGTTTCCACATCAAAAGATTCCACGAACACATTTCACAAACACAATTCTTCATATCTCACACTGGTCGTCTTCTCTCTTCTTTTATCATGTCAGCTCATCAGATGAAAGGTTGGACATCCACGCCTGGTATCAGGGAGGAAATCAACACACTGATGACCCTTAAACGCCGCCATTCGATCAGTTGTACACAAGACGCTAATAAAGCCTTCGAAGAACGGACTCGAGGTACGTTGACTACTCTCATATCTTACGGTAACTAATTATGTAGCGAAATGCAGTATCGCTGCCATCAACGACGTCCACGCCCTCCAGTCTTCGCTCGACGAAGTATCAAAGAGTACACTAAAAGCTTTGTCTACCGAAGCCAGAAAGATCTCGAAACCGCCCAATCGTCGCCGGAGGCATGCGAATAAATCCTCATCGCATCAAATACGTACACAACATCTCGAACCGCCATTTGATCGACTCCTTAGCAGGGCTAGATCAAAAGGGTGGGGAGAATACCGCAACCATCCTGACCCTCAACCAATGGATACGTATCGCAACAAACTGAGATCCATAGCGAGCAACTTAGCGGTCGCTACAGATCTCCAGTCACGGCCTGTTCAGCCAAGTAACGAAACACATATTTCGACAAGTAGACCAACGTCTTCTCAGGTTCGACGCCAAGTTGTTTATAGACATCGCCCGGAAGTCATCTTTGGTCAGGATCTCACAAGTGCAAACGCTCGCAAATTAATCGCAAGGAGGCTGATAGTGATGTCCAATGATACCTTGACTATAGAAGAGAAGAATCTTCAAGAAACAGTTGCACTTTTCCATAAACTTTCAATGAGCTACTGGCCTAGACTGTACGACAGGTTCGCTCCAGGAGGCAGTCCACATCATGTGCAAGCAGCTTTGTCCAGTCAAGAAGACATCGATGCAGTATATGCAGGCGCATATCATAAGAGGGCGGTTTATTTTTGGGCCTGCTATCAGGATAGAAGGACGTATGGCCAGATAGCAGCTAGGCTGTACTTACCGCCTCATCTTCTTTTTGAATGGCTTTCTCCGTTTCTGTTCTGATAGGCTAGCTGTAATCAATGACGTATCTATCTGTTCTCCTTAAACGCCCGATTGTCCAATGAAAAATGCCCCAGAAATGAACGGCGCATATGTGAAATATTTAAACCTGACATCCACCAGACAGTTTTGATCAAAGAAAGCAATGCCTCACTCTACCTATCTTCCGAATTTTGATAGATCACCCTATCGACGCCCTCTTAACAAGGTTTGTCATTGCAGTCTTTGCTCACATGCATACGCCGTGGGTAACTCATATACGCAACGACAAATGATTAGATTCATTACCTCTAAAGATGATACACACCATAACTCTTTCAGAAAAGTCAATAGACTGCTACTTCGACTCAACAAAATACCAAATTGGTTCAACCACTTAAGCCAAAACCAAGAGAATTTCTCACTGATATGCAATGGTGAGCAACCCATTGTCACCTCCAAGCTTGGCTAACTTGTTCAAGAAATCGATGAAAAGCTGGAACGAAATGCGATTATGGAATCAAAGCTCACGAATCCGAGTTATCCTTTCCCTTTCTAAAGCTGTCGCTGTTTCAATTTCGTTTGGTGTTCCATTTGGCCTTAGTTTAGGCTACGCTTCAAATAATCAAAATATCCATACAAGTTGTATATCTCTCTATAGCATCCCCATCAAAATTCCAGATCCAATAAATGGTGTAAGTGATTCCAGGCGGAAGATTGTACGGTAATTGAACTTGAGCTTCGCACCAGAGGTTGGACCCTTCGGCATCAAGGTGCTGGCGATGAGCCCTCGATTTCCTCTCCTTAGCCTTTTGTGTTGTATTGTCTTCGTAACATCTTCCATCATCGTAATTCGCTGTCCCTAGTAGCATTGTATCACCAGCGCCGTCCGGAGCATTAAAGATTTCCTGAAAAGTGTCAGTAGGGGTGGAGTGTGACGTACCAAATATGCTTATGATTCCCGAAGCTGAATGGCCGCGATCTTCATCAATCTTGGTTACGTGACCATTTTCTTGATGTAAGAGCACCAAGTGATCACCCGCATGCGCTACTAACATAGGACTCCCTGTAGTCTGATTATTCACTCTCTGAGTCTCTTTGCAAACCAGATCTGTAGGTAAAATCTGGTTGACAAATCGATTATTCGGAGGTAAGCGATAAACCATATCGTCGTCTCGGAAGCCGAGTTTGCGCGGAACTAGCAAAGTTACTTCGGTTTCATCTAACAATTGACATTAAAATTACCATTCCCACGGGCAAACCCAGGTTCTCCAACAATAGCACCGTTTTTCAGCACATAGAGTCTCTCTACCCAACTATGTGCAAGCCCAAGTGATGCCAAACAGAGTAGGTTGAGGAAAAGCATAGTGCAGTTATGATGGTATGTTTCTGAGAGAGCGAGCGGCGCTGCGCGCTGCGCCGCTATAGATAAGGGCATGGTTCTGTAGGGCGCGTACGAAATCTCGTTTCCCATTTTTAATAATCGAAAACGGGGATTTCGGTCCCCGCACATGATCGGTACAAGGGAATATAAGAAGCGAGTAGATGCTATCTGACCGTTGATGGCTATATTTGAAAATAACCAATTATCTGCCTATCCCAATGCTCTCAATTCATAAACGTCTCGATCTTGACTTCTCCCCTACCGCCATCTCACTTCCGAGTATTCCATCGCTGACAACCATCACGCCTGTGGTTAACATACAACCTGATCTTTTCTCAGGCATGGCGTTACCGAACAGCAGCCATATATATGACACAAAAAAGACGCAGAAAGCTACCATGTCCTCGGGAGTTCTCGGCAGCATTGTTGCTGGAACCGCTTTCTTGATTCTGCTTGTGGGCGTCCTTTGGTACATTCGTCATCGGAGACACAGGCAACGGAATAAAAGTGTTCAAGTCCAAGTTATTGAATGATAAGATACTTGCTGCCAGATGTTAAGTACATAGAACACAAGAAGTAAATGAAACCTTGAGTTCATCTACTGTCTCTTCCGAAAAATGCAACGGGAACTAGAGTAAACTGAATATTTATATTTATTCGAATGAAGACTAGATTTCCGCAACCATGCGACCACTTAGATGATACTATCCAAATGCCTATCATACGACCGCTGAAGCCGGGACAAATTAAGTTAATTGAGTAATTTCGCCAGATGTAGTCTACAGACTTTCACATACCATGATCAACTACTGTTTCGAGACAGCAGAGTTTGGTGAGTACTCAGTCCAGTGCCTCGGTACGCCCACTTGTCGGCAGCTTCGAATAAATTCCTCCTGCCTTGCTCTGTACTGTTCGTAGCTTTGCAGGAGTTGCTGGAGTATTGCTGAGAGTCGATTCATAATTTGAGAAGACGGCTTGAGAAAGTTGAGAGAAGTGATAAGATATGGAGAAGTGGTTGGCTGTAATTGAGATTTGGAGCGGAGATGGTTATTTTACAATCGAAATCCGAACGCACCACCCAAGAATTTAAGAGGCATGGCTGGGCGCGTAGAAAATGCGCTAGCATGCTGTTCATGCAGCTAAACACGCAAGGAATCCATTCTGGCTGTGCCACGCGATTTTAGTATAGCTCATCCTGCCATGCTGTGCCGCAAACGTGTGCAGAGACTGAACTCCCGAAACAGGGCACCTTCTCCTTCAACATTTTTTGACTTCGGCTAGCGGTTATTGGTTAGTGATGTGGCGTGGAAATATGACCAAACAAGCCAATGCTGCGGATGCAACCTATGAGTCTCTTCTTACTGGATTGAACATCCCCATGTCACACCCAAGATTGCTGTGTAATAGTATAGATAGTGCCATAAGCCCTTGTATTTCAAAGATTGAAATTAAAAGGATACAGCGAATGGAACTACCCTAGGCATGGTATGTAGAAGGAGGCAATAAAAATAGCAGTGGTCCATAGACTTGGGGTAGTTGTATCGTCCAATCGAACCAGGGGATCGCTATGCTTCGGTAGCTATGGCAAGGCCTTTTCTTAACTGAACTAATGTGGTACTACCTTCTACAGGGCAATTCAGACGCTACGTCGAAGCTGACGAATTGGGATTCAACAGTATCAAGCCTTGACTGAAATCTCGAGGCAAGGATTAATTCTACAATGCATAGATCTATGTGGCAAGGCGAAAACTAGCATGGGCGGCTACATCCATGCTCCCTTTCGCCGTCCTATCAAAGCACAAGGTAAACCGCTTTCACAATTTTGAATTTCAGAAGTGGTTTTCGGTTTGTACTCGGTCTATTTCTGGAAGGGCTCATTCGCATCTCTGAGGCGTAGTACTAAAATTCAACCAATGGGTTGAAAATACTCTATCCCCAAGAAAGTGGGGAGGCTGTTTTATGGCACCTTCGGTCGAACTACCAATGCATCGCCACCTCCTGAATCATACTATGCAAAGATGTCACCCAACTCGGTTGGCAATTATAATATATATGACTATTTGCTACCGCCCTCTTCATTTTCACAACTGATCATTATGACACCTCCTTTTGTGTCACTTTTCCATCAATTGATCACACCTATGATGCATCTATCTTTTCCAGATCCCTGCTCCTCGAACATCATAGAGGGTATTGCCACTGAGCTTCTTGAGTCCATCTTTCTTTATCTCCCATTTTACGCCATACTGCGCTGCCTTCAAGTAAGCACAAGATTTCGTGCAGTTATCATGGGTAGTCCAAAGCTTCAGAGGAGGCTCGCTCAGAAGCAGATCAACCCAGCCTTTGCCACCGCCTTCGAATTGACACAATCCGGGTGGAAATTTTCAGGGTCACCAAATAATATCGAACGCTGGGGACATAAATTGCTAGGATCAGAGGGTTTACGCATGGAGGTTGTATACGTTACAGTTTTCAAGTACGAAGACTGTATTACACATCGCAGAACAAACAGTACAACGGAAATACGACCAGAACTTAACGATATGGCATTGGCTATTTGTCGCGGAACCAGTGGAACCTTTTGCGAGTTCTTTTGTGAAGTGCCGTGGGAACAACAGCAGGATGAAAGGGCGGCACAAAGATTGAACAATTTGAAGAAAGTCGGTGAACTTCGCGAGGACGTCGATCTAAGAGTCTGGGTGCTCCGCAGCCTTTATGATACTATACAGCACCCAGAAGGCAATATTAGTATTCGACACCTTATCAAAAGAGAGAATTACTAACCTCTTTTATTAACTGTTCCCTGTAAATTCTTTGGATGGTCAGGAACAATAATGCGAAATCCAGTCACATGGAGGCGAACTAGCTAGCTGCTCCATTTATCAACAAAGCATTTCTCAAGATTTGGAATCGTTCCATTAGTCCCTTAGTTGTGGCGAGGCTGATTTTGACTCAAGTATTCATACGATTTCATTAATGGTTCAGTACGAGTAGCAATCAGGGTTCGGGTTTGGCAAGACAGTATTCAGCGCAATATTGATAAGGATTCGTATAACATTACTCCAGCTATTGTAATTAAATAATTGTATTCATAAAGATCGTCCTGTTTACTGTGCGCGTATGCCCTAATGGTCAAATAATGACGACACAATCGTCCTCATCATTCTGCGTACGTATTGGATAGGTTCGAGGCTGCTACCACTCCGTGCTGGGCCCGAGGCATTCTCATGATCATGGCCAATAACTGAAATAACTGATTAGCGCGCTATCTCCAGAAGAAAACAGTGTCCTTATGAGGATTGCCACTATTCTGTTGTTCACATCTTCTTCGTGCCCCGCCAACGTGTCTAGTCCCCCTGCTATCATCATCGGCGTGGTCGCAAACACTGCGTCAATCTCCTATTTTGGTTCTTTGTTCCGGGGTCGGTGCTGACATAGCTTCAGGGCCCAAGTTGATCGCGATCAATGTGTGCAAGTGCATTGTGTTCCAAGATGAATTGTGGCCTGTCTATAGCAAATTCGATTCCGCCCCACATTATTGGGTTCTCATTTCCGAATTCTCATTTTTGATCCGTATAACTCCTAGCTTCAGCCCATTTTCAAGTTCCTTATTCCTATTTCTTATTTTCATGTTCTCGCTTATGTTCCCTGAAAATGATTCATATGCCTATTGCTATTTCTAAGTTCGCCATTGCCAATTAATCAACTCATTCTTCTCAACAATCGATTTCCACATAGGCGTGGGCTTGGCGCTTGGTTGCCAAACAGGAAATGGAAATTATAGTCCACGTATAACCTTGTACATCTTTTCACGTAGCTACGGGCCGCATAAATATGAAGCTCTCGCACCACACTTGATATTTGTCTCAACTACCATGTGTCTTTTAATCATTTTTGCTCGATTTCGGGAGCCGCGTAAGACCGGCAATGACTTACCGGAAACTTCTCCAATCCAAGGACCCCCGGCCAAACTCGAAGACTTCAATCCTGATGCGCGGCTTCGGCGAATAGAAAAGCTGCGGCACCGGATCGCCATATTGGTCTCCAACTGGATGCATGATGATGGAGGACTTGGATCCCAGTCTTTTGTAGATCGCTTTTCACACTCTGATATCAGCATCTCCGAGATGAGCGATGGATCGACTTTAAACTGTTTTGTTCCGACAAAAGCATTGCGGAACGACAGAATGGAAGACACTAAAGCCAAAATCACGAAGTTTGTGCGGGCCCGTACATTGTGACTTCTGCTTGCAAATGAGTTTTATCAGTGTGTCTTTTCTGTTCTTTGCCTTGTATCACACCGCATTGATCATAGTTTTATAAGCTACTCAGATTACCGCTATTCTTGTTTTCGATTAGCCTTTCGGAGGAGCTGTGGCGCAATCAGAATGTCATCTTTTATGAGTTTTGCCTTGAGTGCCTCTTCTTTACCTATGGTATAGCTAACTTACATCATGTGCGATCGTACTTTGAGGCTAGTGGCCCACAGCCCGAAGTGCTGCATAATTGGAACGGTGGCGCGTTACAAGTAAGTCTTTCCCTCCGTAGTGGGACACCCCCCGAAATGGGACAAGCGAGAGTTACTTCCAACGTGACCGGCCATAGTTCTAGAAGTAGGTTAGACATCCCGGAAATTTTGTATGGTATATGTTCCTAAGCATTCCTGGAGCAACCTTGCTAGCTTGATTACAGATTTTGACAATGTTGTTATGCTCTTGCCAAGTTTACAAGATCGACGCTTTTGATACAGGGTAAATGAGCCCTCGAGCAGCAGTACTGTGTACGAGCTTTAGTCGAGCTAAAACACCCGTGGACACTTACTCTGGACCCCTCTCAGCCTTACTCCCCTTCGCCTAACTGGTTGAACGTTAGGTGGCGATCGGAGCGAGCTGTTCAGGCGATCATGTCTCATCCACTGGTACCTCAATTTCGACGAGCAGGGATTCCTTGTCTAGACTATATTACAGTAACATCGATCGGGAAGGTTAAGTGAAGTATTATCGCTGACATAATGACGAAGCAAGCCTCAATATAGCTGTGTAGCACCTAAGATAAAATCGGATAAGTGTTAACCTAGCACTTGAGTATAAAGGAAGAGGACATGCCTATCCGATGGATAAGGACTAAGTCAATCGTCCTGTCATCTGGCCGCAAGAGAGACCTCGAGGGAGTCATGATAGTTGTCGTGCAGGGCCTCGTATCAAGAAGAAAGAGAGTCTTGTGATGGAGTTTACGAAAGTAACAAGTAGCAGCATGAAATCAATAAAACCAGTCCATTTCCATCTCCATCCTTAACTCTCTATTCAAAATCTCCGACAAATTCGTACCATCACTAAGCTGTAGCCATTGTTCCATTACTACATCACCATTCTCGTCATACCCATCTTGTTTCTCACCATTCTCATCATATTCAAACCACTCGAAACCGGTCGACCCTGAGATTGGCGAACTCAACCATATTTGTCTGATTGAATCGTGGCGCTTGAGGACGGAGTTGCCAATGCCCGGAGCGGTGATCGTGATCACATCGTTCTAAAAGGAAAGAAGACTATTAGCTTGAGTTTGATTATAAATGGTTCCAAGGCTTGTGACATGACCGCATCTGACACTGAGAAGATGAGGCCATACCGGATGTTCAACGGTGAGTTCCAATTTCTCTTCCTGCACATATCCTGCATACTCTTCGACTGCTTCAAAATACGTATCCGCTAGATCAACGTAGTCTTTGTTGGATAATTGTGTAGCTGACACATGTCGAGGCTTGTTTATTTTGTTGTCCTCTAGATCCAGAGGAGATGCAAAGCTGACTGCTCTACGGCCACAATGATGCCATCGGATCAAAGATAGTGCAGAACCTTGTGTTTTGAAACGGAGGAGAACCGTTGCTATCGTAGGAATCCGAGGTCGAAATAGGGATGAGTTACATGAAGCACGGGCGAGGCGCGAAAGCATCCTTTAAAATAACTTCGTTATCAAAGTGGCGGCACTCGGGGACAAGTTGCGTGCGGGGCTGCGGAGCGGGTACACTTGCGCTGATGGTCTTGCTATCACGGCTTGATCAGCTTCAAACAGCACCGCATGACTCACATAATCGGTTTGGCGTACGCACATCAGTGTGGCTTCTTAGGATTGGTGGCTAGTGTGCTAGGAAGTCAGCCACCGAGCTTAGCATGTCCAACCCCGCAGCCAGATGTTAGCCTCATTGCAAAAAATCAGCCGAAGCTAGAGAACTCCCATGCCTCAAGGCTTGCGCACGTTGTAAGACGGCTTTGTACTGTGGTTGCAATTACCAAAAGGCCAACTACATAAGTCATAAGAAAGTTTACCCTAAGCCTGTCAAGCACTCCAATTCCTACCCCGCACCTTGTCTTCACGATCTTGAGCGGCATGTACCCGATCCGTTCACGAGACTCGATGAGGGCACGTATCTGTACGATCGACCGGAAATCGACACATTCAAGCTTCTCATCGACTCCTTTCGTATCCGGCTAGCGGATGACCCTGCATACTCCGGAGAAGACCGAAGAGTGTGTGACCTTTGGAGAGAGTGGAGCAAGGAGTGATGTAAGGAAGAAAGTGACAAAGCACGAAGTTATTCAGCATTATGGATATGAAAAGGTGCTACTGCAACTGCGGTTGTTGGCTGAAGCGATCTATGGCGTAGTCACGATGGGGCACAATGGTTTAGATGTGCGAAAAATGATGAGGCAAATGGAAAGTGGTGGTTTGCCGAATAATCAAACCATGAGTATGTTTGATATTAGCCAGAAACGTTAGCAATGTTCATGGCAATCTAGATCCGTGATCGGGAGCGAAGTACGCAAAGTTAGAATAAAACATATATGACTTAGAATGCTATCCACTCTGGTTGGTCTATCCTGATACTTTGTCCGATAATTCGACCACCTCAAGTCTAATAATATTGCTAATACAGTACATCTCCGCCACAGGGGCTCTCCATAATCCTTCGCCCTCGAGCTGTGCTCCACTCGTCCGTGCTATCTTCGCCAATGGCTCGCTGGCAGCTTCCACCATTGTGCTTTTCCGCTTCCGCCCACGTTTTCCTTTTACAGATACTTTAGCTTGTGCTTTAGCAGTAGTTAAGTGCTTCTCATTTCGCTACAAGGTGCTCATAGGAAATGACTAACCCCTCACCCTTCGCCAGAATATTAGATTTGGTCGTTCGCCGGGATTTAGACTCGTCGGCTTTTTTTTCTCAAGAAATCGATGTACTCCCACTAAAGTGCGCCTTTAGCCAGGCAAGTCTGGCCCGTTTTTACGAACTTCTGGATGCGCCTTTCTAGGCGTCGTAGGTGTTTTAGGTGTCTCCAGCACTTCCACTTGAGGACACTGCGGCGCAATATCATATGTTGATACACTTAACACTACTGGAAGCTTCGGCATGCCTCGAAGTACTCTATCTGGGTTGAATAGTACTAAACCACATGCGGCGAATCCAGCCTTGATATTCCTCGGCGTAAAAGCTTTAACTCTTGCAGGGCTATATAGAGCGGTGAAATGTTGCTTGCCGATTGTATTTGTACCCGCCATTTCTATTTCGTCGACCTGTTCACGATAAGTTGAAACCCTGAAATGAGAACAAGTGTGATAATTCTTAACTGCTGGGGGTCATGCAACTACTTATAATCGCTACTCCTCCTCATCTACCTAACGCCACCACAGGCAGTCGCCATGGTGGCGCCCCTGCCTGCCAGGCAGCACGTCTTATGTCACGTAACCTGGGATCCAACTCGATAGGCTGCCTTCAACGGGCCAAACACTGCAACATCACAGGGCTGTAGTTTATGGGAGGCGTGAGAAGGGAGACGGCATAGTATAATGTTGTTCTCGAAACGGAACTCCAAGACTCCCAAGCTTTCGTGGCTTCCAAACCCGTCGCAAATTAGCACTCGTGGTTTACCATTTGCTCGCTCCTTAGTTTGGGGGTCAAAGATTCGCTTTAGCCATTCCAAGCTATTCTTAGAATCGGTATATCCAGATTCGTTGCATGCATACTGCCAGCCAGGGGTTTCAAATGTAGTCCAATTACTCCGATGGGTGGTGGCAGGCCATATAATCACATACCTGTCGTCCCCGCTTATACATTCTATAGCGGTAACGGTGGTCCGCTTGAGACAGGCGCCTCTGCAACCGTGCGCGTGGTCCTTACCTACGAGGACTTTAACCGACCCAGGCTGTAACAGCATAACCCCAGTCCCATCCATGTTGTACATATTTTCTGGTTAGACGTTTCAGTCCTGCAGTACCTTACCTATCACCTCAAACCGCCATATTATCTTCTCATAGATGTTATTTGTATAGCGGTTCCAATCTAGGCCCTTCTCCCTCCTTGTTCTTAGTTCTGGATAGCGCTACTCGAAAGCCTTTAGCCAGTTCTTGCCCGGGGGCTTAGAGGGTCTACTTTCTGGAGGCCGGTGATGAGTAGCTCTGAAAGCTATAGAACGTATATACTTCATTCGAGCAGGCTGTCCAAGATCAGCCATTTATAGCAAGAACTCGATCACTGCTTTCGCTTCGGAGGGCCATAGGTACAGCTGGCTCTCGGCTTTGTCGTGCATCGACGGTCCACCGGCTTCGCGGCGTTGAAGGGTGGAGGAAGACACGCCGCAGTGGTCTTCGAGGGCACTGTACGACCGGCGTACACCCTCAGGCACACCTCTTGCCAATGCCTGGCTGGCTCTGTCCATGTTAGCTGGCAATGAGTATGTGCATATGTGCACTGCTTCGGTCTAAAAAGGACAGGTGGAACTGTTGCTCAATGAGCGACGCTCACATTGCGGCGGTGCATTGGTCCACAAAGGGGATACGCTAAAAATAGAGGTGAACATGCTAATAGAACTTCCAGAAGCCTGAACACCAGCGTGCATGTACGATCGAGCTGCGACGGCTGTCTCGATGTTTGATTATGAGAACGGCTTTCAAATTGCATGGAGGATAGGGAAGTCTACCAGTACAGGTCGCATTGTTCCACCAACCACTTGCCCACTGTTGTCGAGGGTCCAGTTCGCAGCCCGCCACGCTGCATGTAGCAACACCCCGCACCTGACTGGGTCCCATCGTAATTCATCACATTTCGGCGGCAACTTCGTTCTAACTACCTGTCCTGAGCCATCACGGCAGAGTTGTTACTTTTGGTTCATGAAATGAATGAATCTGCGCCTGAAATGTGCTTCATTGTACATCTACAATATCGCCGAACTCCCTCAACAGCAAATACGAGGCGCCTATCTTCTCTGCCGTAATTTCCAACTCATCTCACGTCGCTCCTTCAGCTAACTCGATAGCTGATATGCATGCTTATCCCCAGCCTAAACCCCTCATCTGTAGCCCAATCCGTTACGCTGCCCACCCCTCAATTTATCAATGTCTCGCATACTCATTGTTGCATGTAGAGATAATGCACGAACCTGCAAAGCCAATTGGAGGATCTGGTCCAGTTACGTATTCAACATTCTCATGAGAGCACACATATACCAGTCCGCATCCATAACACTCATGCTTTTGTCTTGTCTTCGTATTGTCCTCGTATTGTCCTTACCACTCCAAATCTTCGCTTTCTAACTAAGATGTGCTCATTCACAGAGCGCGTTCATTCCTGCGGTCATTACCGACGTTCATGCACCGGGCCTTGTAGTGGCGCAAAAGCCAGAAAATCGGTGTGCCAGTCTGGTAACACAACATCAGCTTCGACAACTGGAACCCTGTGTTATCTTCCTGGATGCGACCAAAAGGTAGATGTAAAGCGGGAAGGTCCAGGTGAGAAATTACGAGCATAAAATTAAGTAAAATTAATTGGTCCGTAGGGGCGCGAAGGAACGGCGGTTTCGACCCTGATGATGTGGATTTCGATTGAGGCAGTCTCGCTTCAGCTCAAGTAGAACTTCACTCAGACTTATTCGTTGTTCGGGGTCTTCTTTGGTAGTGTTCTCCACGAGCGTATGTAGATGGCTCTCTCCACTTTCGTTGTATCCAAGCAATATGGTAGATAAGAGCATTCCAAATGCCCAAATATCGTGCCTTATTCGGGTATCCAAAGGCAGCAGAGTCGGGCTGAGGCATTTCCGCAGCTCAGGAGCTGTCCATTCAGCTGTAGTTGCCATTCCGCTGATATCTATAAGTTTAGCATCGCCATTGTGATCGACGATGACATTTGAAGGCTTCAAGTCCATATGGGTGATATTATGATCGTGGAGATGCCGCAGACCGGTGGCTATCTGCCAAGGCCACTTCTGCCAGGGCATCTGGATGTGTTGATCAAGAATATCCTGTATTGATCCTATCTCATGATATTTCATCAGAAAACCACGCACCACAATTTTGGGCTTTTCCAGCCGTCCAGTGTAGTAAGGACAGGGTGAACGAACGATAGAATAGAGATCGACGATGGCTGAACATGGCGACAATGTCCGTAGATTCTGAATTTCTTTTTCCACCATGTCACTATCTCGAGGCTGGTAGAGTGGTCTGTCGATTGTCTTGAAAACGTATTTCTTCTTCTCGGAATTAACACAGACCAGCTTTGTAGCAGGAGCAAGTTGCTTCAATTCAGAGACGCATGAGAGTGGTATGCTCGGCATATCACCCAAGAATTTAGGGTAGATAACTTTCTTCGAGTCTTCAGTGACGCAGTAACATAGTCGATGGATAAATGCTCGGTACCCATTATGCGCAGCAAGCTCAGCGACCTTGTCGTCGAGTGGCAGTGGCGATGTATCCACTGGAAGTTTGCCCTCAAAATATTGGACCTTGATCTCTGTGATCGTGTTTTCAATCAAGGACAGGCGGTGAAATTCGATATGCTGAATGAGATCCCGGAATTCGCGACGGCGCATGGACTTCAACCTTTGTAGCTTGATGAACTCATGAGAGATATTATGTTGGATCAATCTACCCAAGAAGAGAATCTTGACATGCCACCGGAAGTCCTCGCACGTATATATGAGGTACTGAGCTCGTGCGTGGGGTTCTGGGTCACCATAACACTTGAAGTCTTCATCCTCCCAGTAATCCAACCACTCCATAAGCGGTGCTGGTAGGTGAATGGAAGACGCGGGAGTGAAAGATGCGGGAGGAGCGAGGCGAGGCACGATTGTAAATAGATGGGTGGCAGCGAACTCGAGGATAGGACGGACGTGGTAAAGTCAGTGTGCTGAGGCGATGTAGTCTGAGCGGTTCGTCGCACGCGATTTGGGAAAGCTTTAATTAGGTTAGTTGGTTACCACCATCGCTGCACTGTGTGCCCGATGTGAATGAAATTCGACAATGAAGTATTGCGTGCTCGTCGTTGGCAGCTCGTCGTTCGTGTTTTACAGAGGATCTTACCCAAGTCTCATGCGCACTGGCTTGGCGCTCACTGTGCATTATTACCTAAGCAACTCATCAGAGAACATTGACACTAAGTTCCTAGTGCTATGGCGATCCTCCATACATTGAGCGCCACGGGCCGACTTGAGGCTAAATACTTCTTCTTAGTGATACTCCTTTAGGTACTGTTACTATCGCTCTTTTGAAATCGTGTCGGTCTGCTGGATGAATCCATGGATTCATTCCTAGACTCTAAGCTTAGAATCCTAAGCGCAATCTCTAAATTTCCTGATTCGCGACTAAAAGCATCTCCAAGATGCCAGTAAGGTTCCACAACCTATTCTATATTTCCAATTTTGGGATGGCGTAAAAGACTGCATGCAAAAACTTATTTGTGTTCAATGACGAACTGCAGCAAAGCGTAGTTTATACTTGCACTGAACACAGTATTTGCAGAGTGGGCTTTAGAAAATGTATAAGGATTTGTACAATCTATGGTCTAAGCAAACAGCTAACTCCTAACGCCATTACCATTTCCCCTCCTAGTGCATTGGTTCAAGGACCCTCGCCAGCCTTGCACTCCCTTAGGAAGAGCTTAGCAGTCCCTTCAATCAATTGAGCTCTGCCAAATTTGGGTGTCTTCGGCTTCGCTGAGTATTTCATCTATTTAAACCTAAGTGAGAAATCCCACCCTTTTAATATCGCTCCATCCTTGTATTTCGGCGATGACCACAGTATTACGCCAGAATTCTGCTTCCGCTGTCTTTGCCTAGCTTTTCTTCGTTTCGTCTGAGACGAATTGCTACCAAGTTCATTGCTGTCATCGACCGCGATCGGGTTGTCTGAACCAAGTCAGTCTTTATCTTTCATCAAGTAGGGCTTCATACCTCGCGATCCCAAGGTAAGTACGGCTTCTTCGCCTGTTTGTCCAGTGATTGGCTCTTTGGAAGCACTCCTCCGTGCCTCCACCACCTCTTCAGCCTCCACCACCTGTTCAGCCTCCATCACCTCTTCAGTCTCCACCACTTCTTCAGTCTCCATCACCTCTTCAGCCTCCACCTCCTCTTCAGTCTCCATCACCTCTCCAGTCTCCACCACTTCTTCAGTC
>JAQGEP010000368.1:0-31803 GCA_028476805.1 Acrocalymma vagum
TAACTTTATTACCTATTATAGTTAGGCTACTTGGCAAACATTTGTACATAAATACAGCTCTTATCTCTTGTAAAATTGTAATACAACACATCACTTATTTACTCTTTTAATTAAATTATATTCTTATCTAATATATATTACCCCCTCTAAGCCTATTAAGGCTAGTCTTGTTTCTATATTTAGTATACTACCTTCCTTTTATATCCTATAAATAGGATCACGCTATACCCTATCGGGTTAGCCTCGTTTTATTATTATATAAGCGTACCGCTGCCACCTCAACCTTTCTTACATAAACGATAATCTATTCTAGCAGCTTACCTTAGAATTAGAATTATAGTAACTTGTAGTAGGAGCCTTGAAACTTATATATAAGATTTATATCTACAGTTAGAGTACATTATATATTAATTATTATAGGAACAATAAAAAGTTCACTAGGAGAATAATACTAGCGCTACTAATATATATTCTAAATATATACCCTTAAGGCGTCCAGGTTAACTATATAGCAGACCCTTTCGTTCAATATATAATAGAAGGAGCCTTACTACCTACTTGGCTAGCAGTAGAGATATTAACTGCTATAGATATATATAAACAAGAAAAGGAGAAAGAGTGCTCTAATAAAAAGGATAAATAGCAGCCCGTAGCGCTCCCTAACGAATTTACACCGCTTATCTTGATATAGGATTTAAACTCTAGAAGAGAGCATATATCTACGGAACTATACTATTTTAGGAGTGTCTCGGAGGGTTTCCACTACCCCTGGCAGTTTCCGCTAGTATCTCCTCGGAAACCTGCTTAGTAATAGGCATAGCTACAAGTAATAGGCATTATCTTAATAGTTTAATAATATATTATATACTTAAACAGCCAGCTTTTCCCTTCACTTCTAATCAACATCGCCTAAGGACTTAAAACGACTATATCGCCGAATACGTCTATCACACATAATAAAAGCTAATAAGTAAATTGCCCTATCAAATATCGGGAAAAGCGCAGTAGTAAAGTATTTAACGTTAAAGATATCCTAACCCTTTCGACAATCTGTCTTAATACACGTTCGATGCCAAATCCTTTATAAGATTAAAGGAACCTCAGAAATGCAGAAAATAATATTGCAGGCACTAGCTAGAAAAGAAGATGAAGCAAAGGGCTTATCAAGTTATACATTACTATGCATAATACTATAGAATACGTAGGATAGAAGTAATAAAAGTAATTAAAAATCGTTATTTGTTTGAGAATTTTTCCCTCTAATCTATTTTATATAACTAAATAGAATGTGTTTCGTGGCCTAAGTCCACAGAATCCCTAGAGTCTTAACTTAGCTGTGCAGGTATCAAAAAAGACAGGTATCTATTTATAGTCCTTAGTAGTTATTTAAGCCGCCTATCACCCAGCTCGATTTCTCTAAAGACACGCCGCTATAGAACAATAACTAAGAGTAAATATTACCGCCGTCCTATTCGAACTTATAAATTTCGAGCTAGAGTTTTTAATAATTAAGGGCAACCGCGGATTCGATCAACTAGACCCGAGTACAGCATAAGGCGAAAGACTAACGAAATAGAGGGAATTTTAGAGGTACAAAGGATACTATTACAGAAATTAGCAGGTTAAGAGAACTAGGTAAAGGGCTTCTCCTAAGGGATTAAGGGAGGAGGGGGGGAAGAAGCTTAATTATAAGGCGACCTCGAACAGCTCAAAGTAGACACTGCCTAAGCGATTCAGGCAATATAGAGCAAAGGTAGCAAGATTAATATAATTAGAAAATAGGTTTAATTTAGTAGACTTAGGAAACTTCCTGCGCTAGCTATTTTAGGTTAAATGCATCTACCTTAGATCTCTCCTAGGAGACTTCTTAGGGGAGTACTATGTAGGGAGAGGGTGCATCTACTTTTTATACTACTGTAGCGTGAATAGCTTATATATAGAGGGAGACGCGAGCTGTCCAGTTAGTTGTTCTAGTGTCTCAAAGCGAAGACATAATAAGGCAGTAAGAGCATAACTAGTGCGAACTAAAACAACGACAGCGATGGGGTTTTTGAGATAGGGTTAAATATTATATAGCTTAGTAATAGTATATCAAGAGGTCTGGGACAGTAGGAGCCCTAGCTCAGGGGTCCCAGACGCCGTGCTGCGTAGGGACGTTTTCTCTATAGCTAAGGAGGTCCCAGGGTGCGTCAGCATCTAGATAAGTAGTTCTAGAGCCACACCTGTGCTAGCTTATTTATCCTAGGACAAATAAGGCCCTAGAACAAGAACCCTATGCTAAATAGTATACTAGAGCAAATGCTATAGGATATATAGTTTAGAGATTTACTCCTACTAGTAGGAGCATCCTAGATAATTTGTTCTAGCTAGTAGCCGCTAGGGCTTATAACAAACTGCCTTATACTAAAACTACTCGAGGTATATTACTATATAGAGGCGGCTACCTTTAGTCTACTATCACGTATTCTTAGCTTAGTATTAAGGTACTATTC
The DNA here is from genome assembly GCA_028476805.1 of Acrocalymma vagum. Lineage (NCBI taxonomy): Eukaryota > Fungi > Ascomycota > Dothideomycetes > Pleosporales > Acrocalymmaceae > Acrocalymma > Acrocalymma vagum. Next base: position 2,493 of record JAQGEP010000368.1, read on the forward strand.
ACGCCTAACCTTTACTTTAGTATGTTTTTCTAGTTATAAATTAAATAATTAACCGCTATAACTAGCGGAGATATAGATAAGAGTACAAAATAGTTAATTGCTTATTATTAATCCTATCCTTTCTATTTTTATATAGTTATATTCAGGCTCTAACGTTATCCTAGATGTAGGCGTTTTTAATACTAAGAAGACTGGTAGTCTATTACAGAGCTAGCGTACGGTACGTTTCACGACCAGAAAACGCCCATCTATTTTTAGGTTAAATCTAGAACCTTCTTAGACCTATTTACTGGGATCTACTTCTAGACTATTCCTGTAACCTTATTTCTAGACGCAGCTTACTTATTACCTCAGGAATGAACCGGTAGGTTGAAAGTACTACCGTTTTCTAGGTAAGGGAAAGCGTGGGCAGGTAAATTTAAGAGGGTGCATAGACATTTCTAGGTTAGGGAAAGCGGGTACACGAGGAGAAAAATCGAAGAAGGTGTACCCGCTATTCCTAGTACGGATGTCGCTAGAGCTTTTTATATTCGCTCATGCTGCTCAGTCTAGTTTCCCTTCCTGGACATTTCCAGGTTAGGAAAAGCGGGTGCACCTCGAGGAGAAAAATCGAAGATGGTGAACCCGCTATTCCTAGTACGGATGTCGCCAGAGCTTTTTATATTCGTCCATGAAAGTGGGTGCACCCCGAGGAAGAAAACTCTCGAGGGTGGACCCGCTTTTCCTAGTACGGACTAGTAAACCCACTGACCATTATTAGCTAGCTCAGAAACCACATTCACCAAAGTCGCTCTCGCCTGGCCTGATTATCACGGTGGTCCCTGAACTAGTCATCCAAGGCATAGCTGACGTAAGGCTCATGCTCCTAAGGGCGCCCTTTGCCAAGAATCCCGCCCAGCGCGGCAAGTTCCCGGAAAAAGTCCACGAAAGCGTCAAACACCTGCTTCCTTGACCCTTTCGGGCTGTTGGGATGGCGAATGGCTCTCATTGGAGCGTGTTAAATCTAATCCTAAAGGCCTCCAGGAAGGTGGAAGTAGCTCATTCTCGGTCGCGCCCAACGTAGACTACGTCTACATCCGGGACTCAAACGCAGACAATTATCATCTCGGCGACGCCAGCTCTGTTATCACCCTGACTTCATCGCCTATCGACTTGTCAGATTCCGAAAAATCTCCAACATTTGTTGGGAAAAGGCAGCGAATGCTCACCGGCAAAAGTTTCGTAACCCTCCCGCATCCTTCTACCACTTGGGCAGATTCTAAGCTTAAGTGTGGAATTGCATGCTATAAAGATGAGCTACGCTATTTCCGCATCTACTTTGATGCCTCCCACTCAGCACTTGTTTTTGAGATAGTCAACAAGGCTAAGGAGATATGTAGGCTAAGCCGAAGCGCCGTGGAAGCCGGGCCCAACGGCATCTCCATGTGTATCGAATACACGGAGCAAGAGTACCGTTTGCTGTATACAATAGAATCAAAGAGTAGCAGGAACTGGAAGCGTCTTGCTGTCTTTGATACACTGGACATGACCGATTTAGATTTTGTTGGATCGGTTATTGGAATCTTTCTAGTGGCAGAGAATGATAGCATGAGGGTTGAGTTCGAGGGATTCCATGTTGACTAGTTGAGACTCCCTGGTTAGAGTCTTCGGAAATGTACAATCGAAGATGTTCGCCCTGACGCTTGAATACTATTTGTCTAAAAGGTAGTCGTTGGTAACCGTAGGAATTGTATGCACTGTCTTTTACTAGTACGAAATACCGTAGTACTACGCTGCCTTAAGCAAGCTTCTCTACCGAGATATTTATATGCCGCACTTGTTACACGCCAACAGCGGAACTTATAAGATTGGTCAAACCGTGAAAAAAGGCTAAAAACCACCAGGGCCATAACCAAGGCGGATTAATAGCGTTAAGCGACCCAGCTGCCGCTTTATCCAGCTGTATTCTTAGCAATCCACCTCCTAATCAACATCGCCACGTTTAGCCCGTATACCAACGCATTCTATCACCATGCCGTCCTCCACCCATCCAACGACGACTGAAGCACCTCTTCCGCACAATCCGGGGAATACGAGGCTGAAACAGAATGTTCTGCGGTCTTTTCCTAGAGGCAAAGTAACGGTGTTAGCGTCGGATGGTGGGTTCGGACACCGCTATCGTTGGCCGCCGAGAACGGGCATGAGGCCATCGTCCAGCTGCTTCTCAAAAAGGGCGCCACTGCCTTAAGCTGGGCCGCCAGGAAAGGGCATAATGCCATCGTCAAGCTGCTGCAAATGAAGACATGACACCATGTCCTTTCAATTTTTACCATTTCAAGTTGATTTATTGTCTATGCTGGCGCTACAAGACGGGTCTAGGAGGCCGTGGTATTATATACACCTTATGGCTTTTCTAGGATCCCCATTATAACATGCACCTTGAGTATAACTTATATAGCATAACTCTAATCGGTAGACCTTAGGTGGCACTTCTAGAACGGTTGTCTGAACGACCGTTGATGACACGCCTGAAGCAACCGCGATAAATCTCCGCGCGGGACGTCGCGCTCTCCTGCTTCGGTTTCTTTCTCCGCGACATTTTTTGCCAGCTCTTTGGCTGCTGATTGGTCGTTAGAATATCGTGGCATTGCCTCCACTTCAACTTCAACTCTTGCATCATAACCCGCATTGTACCCTGAGAATCTCCCCTGCCGACGAAAATGCTCCAGCCCGACCGATGGAAAGAACTCCTCGAACACGGCGAGAAGGTGCGCGGCCTTTACACGCATTCATTCTTTTATCGAGACGTGCTCTACTGAAGATTGCTCTCCTGCGACGTACATTTCTACGCCTTCTAATGGACCCTTTTTAGAGAATTCGATTGAGATGGAGCGAATTTGCGAGGAATTACGAGCATGCAAGGCTGCAACTGAAGGACTGCTAGCACTCTTCTCGCGAGACTTGGCATCTCTAGCATCTCGGCCAAAAGAATCCTATCGACCCAAACTAGCAAAGAATGGACATCTCCTTGGTTAACAGTAATTTCTAGACTATAGTATTTAAAAATCTACTAAATTCTCTTATATTTACCTTATAAATATTTTAACTTTAGCTATATATAACGTCAGTTACTTATCATCTATCGTGAATTGCACAAGCCCACTGTTAAGATCAAAGATCATCCGACTTTTCCATCATTGCAACCTTGGCCTTCACCCCATTATCTGAATCATCACTGCCATCTACACCACGCCTGTTTCCGCGGACCGAATGGACAAAGACGTTTGACGCAGCGCCTCCATCCACAAAAAGATAGTCAATTTCTTCAAGCGATAGATTGCTGGTTTCTGGATAGAAAAAATAGATGATTGGAACGAATGCATACTAGAAAATGTTAGCTCAACTCTCCAAAATGAACTTATCTCATACCGCAATTGCCATAAAGACAAGATACCCCTTCCATTGGATTCGATTGATCAGGACTGGGGATATCATGACAACTACAAAGTTCTAAGTAAGCAGTTAGGTGTGCAGTTCTTTAGTTGGAAACGTATGTTATCGCTATATTCGCTTACCCAAAGCCACTCAGATGAGATTGCCAGAGCAGAACCCCTGATTCTTGCATGCAAAGGAAGAATTTCTGGTACGTATACCCATGGTGCGCAGTTGATGGTGAGGCCGAAGACCAACATATACTTGAACGTATCAGGTATGCATGACAATGGTTGATAATGATGGGCAGCTCACTAAGAAGAAGAAAGCAACAGCTGCTGACGCGGTCTTCGTGTTGCCCTCAAAACTGAGCATTATGGCAATCATCATCATAGAAAATCCTAAGCCGAAAGTTCCAATAATCATAGTTTTCCTACGGCCCATCCTGTCTAGGGCGAAAGACGGCAGCAATGAGCCGAGCATGAAAACTACTTGCACACTGTAATATCGAAGTTAGCTCCATCATTGTAGTTTGAAGTTACACAGCCTTACCAGCCTGATACGATTTGAGCGGTAGCAGGATCCATGCCAACATTGAGAATTAAAGCCGCTGTTGCTTGTTAGCGAAGTCTGAAATAGAACAGTGATAAAACTAACAGGGTACATAGAAAACGACAAGATTAATTCCAGTAGCTTGGTCCATGATCTAAGCTTTGCGTCAGTGCCAATTACCCTTGAGGAATGACGACAATTCGTTCTTGATTCGTACCATCACAGCATACGCCAAAAGAACTCTCCTTCGGGTCTTGACGGCATCGTTCTTTAGGATGCTCCACCAAGGAGACTTGTTTTCCAGCGACTCGAGCTCAAGGGCCATATTGATAGAGTGCTTTTCGCCCTGGATGAATTCGCTATCTTCCGTTTCATCGAAGACCCGACAAAGGACGTTGATGGCTTCCTGGTGTTGGCCTCGTTTCATCAGCCATCTTGGGGATTCTGGGAGGTCATAGAGTAGGACAGCAACAGCCGCTGCGAAAAGGATTTGGAATGCCAGCGGGAATCTCCAAGCGAAGGATCCGCCCACAAAAGAGAAGCCGTAGTCGAGCCAACTGCATTATGAGGTTAGCCGGATACAAGTGAATTAGATAGGCCGCAGCTTTCGGACACAGGGGATTGCGGTAGCTTGAAACAAGGTCCAACTTACTAGGCGAAAACCACACCGACCGCGACAAACAAAAGCTCTGCGGATACCAATCGACCGCGCAAATAAGGTTTGCAGAGCTCTGATTGACTAATCCGTCATTATTATGAAGTCCGGTGTCCTGTATAAGGTGGATTTACTATGATGGAACCGTTGAGGACTTCATTCCCGTACCAAGACCAGTAATTACTCGTCCGAGAAATAGCTCAACCAGACCATACGATGCGGCCTGAAGTACTGCTCCAATGCTGATTAAGACCATCGCTAGAAGTATAGCTCTGCGCCTACCAAGCGTTTCTCCCAGGAAGAAGTTCACTAGTGTATTCCAGTCAGCTCAAACACAATAAAAAGGAGATTTGTGTCTTACAAACGCATCCACCAATGCACCCAAGGGTATATGAGCTAACGATAATTCCTGTCATCACGTCATTGGGGTGGTTGAACTGCTGTTTCCAGTTCTCGTTTTGAAGGATACCGCCAAACACGCCCTGATCGTAACCGAACAAGACGAAAGCCAAAAGACATGTAGAGGATATGCCGACTTGAAGTCGAGTTCCTGTACCCATCCATCCTGAGACCTTCATTGTTGTAAATGGGCTCGTGGGCTCGTGGGCTGACAGACTAAGTGAAGAATCCGCCTTGTTCCCAGACTGGGGTGCAGCTCTGTGAAGGGAGTGATGCATGGAAGCTTTATAGAAATGATGTTCCTACGCGGAAAAATCCTGGGGCCCCACAAAGCAGTTCTTCTAGTGCGACTTGGCTTGCAAAATTAAGCCAGGAAGACTGGCTCAGCCAGGAAAAGTATGTTTGCCCTGAGTTGCCACTTTCGTCATTCTCAAAGAGACTCACACCAGATTTGGTAATATTAGCCATTTGGATATTTCTGGTAAATAGAGGCTTTGTAGCACGAATACGGCACTGAAGCTTACGAAAATATTTGAAAGAAGCTCTGGCGTGTTTGGATATATCCAACTGGTTCCTTGTTGGCGTGGTCTGCATGACATAGGGAGAAGGTCCACCGAGTGACTCTCAAGTAACAAGAATCTAGCCTTGAAGAAGGCAAAATTTTCAGACTCGATTCCTGGATCAAGCTGCTAGCAAAGCACAAATTGAATATCAAATAGTTGGATTTCGCTAACCCACACGGCCACTGCATTGTAGGCTCAGCATGAAGTCATTCACATTAAACACCGGGCAGTCTATTCCAGCTGGTAATCAGACAATCTGAACACATTCTACAACATGCTGACGGTCTCAGTTGGTCTTGGAACATGGCGCTCAGGTCCAAACCAGGTTGCCGAAGCAGTTGAATTCGCCTTGCGGAATGGTTACCGTCACATTGATGCGTGAGGTCACTAAAGCCCGAACAAGCGCCGTAAATTTGACCGAACTGTAGTGCGCTTCGCTATGGAAACGAGGAGGAGGTTTGGCGCGGTATCAAGGCTAGTGGGGTGCCTCGAGACCAAATCTTTGTGACGACCAAACTGTGGAATACGTACCACAACCGTGTTGAGTAAGGCGTTCAGGAAAATCTCAAGAACTTGGGTCTTGAATACTTGGATCTTTATCTGATACATTGGTGCGTTTGCCAAATCCTTGGAGTTGAAGTTGACTTCTCAGTGCGCTGAAATCACAGGCCCGTGTCGCTTCCCGAGGATGCTTCGAATACTACTGCCGATACCGTCTTGCCTGACTGGGATTATTTGCAAACTTGGTGAGCACTGAAGACATTCGGATCTTGATTCTGGACCCCTACTAATGGCACCAATCAGGGCAGAAATGCAGAAACTTGTGACCGCTGGCCTTGTCTGTGTAATTGGCGTTTCCAACTTCACCGTCGCGAATCTCCAGCGTTTACTCTCCGCACCATCAACTACCATCATCCCTGCAGTTAATCAGGTGGAGCTCCACCCACTGCTTCCGCAAGCGGAGCTCCACGATTATTGTGATAAGCAAGGCATTCACCTGACTGCCTACTCTCCTCTTGGATCTCTGGACTCACCTCTACATAATCTTCCCCAGCTGCAAGAGGTGGCGAAGAAACCCCAGAAGACAGTGTAGCAGGTCCTTCTTGCGTGGGGCATACGGAAAGGCTGGAGCGTAATACCTAAGAGCGTGTTTTGGCCAAGAATTTTGGAGAATTTTGGCGGTGATTTTGATCTCCCCTACGAAGACTTTGTGGTGGTGGACGGAATCGGCGAGAGGAAGAGATTGATCGATGGGCAGGATTTCTTACCGGTGCGTGTTTTCGATGATTGATTGTTGTCTCACCAAATTTGATGGAGCCTGAATCAGTGGGTGTCTTTGCTCGGCCCGTTTGCTAAAGGAAAAGCCGTGACATGGTTGAAATTGAACATGTAAATTTGATCCATATGTGCAAGTATCGAAGTGTTTCATGGGTTATGAAGTCAATGATTGTTGCAGACGAAGGGAAGTTTGACTTCATTTTCCTGTTGTTAGGACGAAGAATGCTGTTCATCGTGACTCGGGGTAATTAATAGTTATGGATAACGCTGTGACAATTCGGACCAGTGCCGAATGCAGAATTCTCGAGCACGTCCAACCTGCTTTGCCACCATTTCACACGCGGAATGCCGGAGATATAGTCTGGGAATAGTGAAACCAGCCAACAGCACAACACTACTAAGGAACGAATTAGGGCCATTTTTGGGATGTGGAGATCTTTTGGTACGTTCCATCTATGGTAGGTTTCAAGCTAATTCAGAGACTAGGCATGTACTAGTACTTATTATGATCGCGACTCTTGGCAGCTGAAAAGTGGCGCGAAGCATGCCTATGGATGGGTCGAGAATCTGATGTGTGGACTTGGACAGGTAAAGAGTGAACCATGAGAGATGTCACATTCATCTTCCGATGCCTCATAATGCAAGTAGGCAGATAATCATCATTACAACACTTTTTAGATTCGAACTTGATCATCAAAACTTCCATTCTTGCAATGCTAGCTCTCGCACATCTTCCGTCAGACCTTCAGGATGCTCCAGTGCAGCAAAATGCCCGCCATCATCTCGTTCTGTTGGAAAATTCAGTCAGTCTACGTTAAAATTTCGCAGCAGGTTCTGTGTTCTGTTCTTGACATGCCTTTGTAAAATACTAGATTCCCAGTGCGCTCCACAGCCCGCTTTGACGACGGCTCTGTGTCCCAGAAGAAGGAGGTATAGCCGAATGGGATCTGGATTCGATTCTCTGCTTCCATAGCAAACTGTGTGAAATTTTCATGTCGGACGTTCTCGTAGTAACACAACATGGACGGCATCACACAGCCAGTGAAGTAGTAAAGCGATGCTGTGGTGAGAATTGCCTTTGTCCAGAACGGCAGCTTCTGCTTGTTGGGATCGGCGGCCTCATTGTATTTCTCCCCAACCCACATCAATATGCCCATGGGATTGTCATTGATGCCTATACCTATCGTGTGCGGCTGGTATAACCATAATTAGTCCCATATAGAGAAATGATTAGGTATTCATTCTAACTCGGTAAGACACGAAAAATAATCCACATACCCTAGTTCGCATGCAAACTGCATAGCCAATATGATTTTCCACCCAGTCACTGACCCTTGCAGCGACCGCGGTTTCTCGCTCGGTGTACTCAACACCCGGTGGAAGAGGGCTCGGGGCGAAGTTGCAGTGCATCAGCCTACAGGAATCGCTATACTTGGATCCAAGTTCGCGACCAACAAAGTGGCCCCAGTCGCCGCACTGTATCATGTACTTCGAATAGCCAAGTTCTTTCATGAGCTTGTCGAACACGCGCGCGTTATCTTGCAGCGTCCACCCAGCCCGAGGCGGCCACGACGACCAGCAGAAACCCGGCATGCTGGGAACCACGACATCAAAAGCTGGATCATTAGGGTTTTCCGGGTGGGACAGAGGCTTCCACACTTGACTGAATTCCCAAAATGAGCCAGGCCAGCCATGCACCAGCAACAATGGTATCGCACCGGGTTTTTCGGCACGAGCATGGAGAAAATGGATCTTCAGGTCTTCGATTTCGGCCAGGTAGTGTGGGAACTCGTTTATCTCGTTTTGAACCGCATACCAGTCAAAGTCTTTGGTCCATGCATTGTACAGATTCTCAGCCCACTCAAATTTTGGTCCTGCAATTCATAAAGTCAACTGGCTGTTCTGCTTCTGACGTTCCAGACAACACATTGTATGGCTTCTCAAACGTACCATAGCGACTCTCTGCACCAGGAACAATTTCTCTTGCTGGTAATCTTGTGTCCTCAAGCTTTCGTTTCAATCGCTGGACTTCTGTGATCGGGATGTCGACCTTGAATGGCTGGATCCGAGGGGACGACATGGAGGACACAGGCGGTGCAATTCGCGATTTGTAGGAGTAGACTTAGAACTGGTGAAGTATCGTCCGCGGTTGCAGAATGGATCACATTTGCCAGCCTACCACCTATCTATAAGTTTCCAATGACTGCTGCCCCGCATCTACTGTGATCTAGCCTGATTCTTGATTCACACATACCCACAGGTGCCACAAGAGCTAGTGCCACAGTGAGGGGCATTCTTTACCGGTTTGGAAATCATTGGCAATAACTGCCCAAAGTGGTCAAGTTCTTCGGGCAGCTCATTCAAGTGCCAGATGGTTGGAATATTTGATGTTCATGCTTTTCGAGTTTTGTAATTATCACATTGAGAGCAATATTGGAATAGGCAAATATTCTCCAGCACAGTTTATTTCTTGATTCTTTGAGCTATTGATAAGGATGCCAAAAATAAGCAGGTATTATTATAACTTTTCCTTGGGCCATTCCACCTCTATGCCAAACAAAAAAAAAGAAAGGCAGACAATCATTTCTATCTACTGAGTAAGAACGTAACGATAGCGCGCCTTGCCTGCGTCAAAGTCGACCATGGCTTGGTTTGCTTCGCTCATTGGCCGTTCTTGGATCCATGGCTTGAGATTTTTAGCAGCAGCAAGGTCCAGCATCTCACGGATTTCATTCGGAGAACCAATGTTGGAGCCTGTTAATTTTATACGACGATTGACCAAAACACCAGCATCAAGTTGGAAATGGCCGTCATCTGGCAGGCCTACCTGGACGAACACGCCGTCGAGACCAAGAAGGTTGAGATATTCCCGGAAAGGAGCTCTGTTGGAAGACACAGTGCAAATGACAATGTCAAGGGTCTTCGCATATTTCTCTGCCCAGCCCGAATCTTCAGCAGTGGCGATGTATTCATCGGCACCCATTTTTAACACTTCGTCTCGCTTGGCTCTGCTTCGTGATATACCGACGACCTTGTCGGCTCCCATGGCCTTAGCAAAAAGAACGGCGAAGTGACCTAGGCCTCCGACACCAATCACACCAACTTTTTTCCCAGGGGCGCAGCCATGGTACCTGAGAGGAGAATAAACAGATATGCCACCACAGAGCATAGGGGCTACAGCGCCAGACCCCACGCCGTCAGGCACCTTGAACACAAAGTGTGACGGAGCGCGATGGTATGTGGCATGACCGCCCATAGCCTTGCTTCCATTGTAGTGGAAACCACCAAAGGTGTGTACAGCTCCTTTGATGCAATAGACTTCAAGGCCATCTGCGCAAGGTTTACAGGAGCCCCAGCGGTTCAGACAGGCATCGGACTGAGCGCCGACACCAACACGGTCACCGACTTTGAGGCTTCCTTCCGCCTTGGAACCCACGCGAACAACCTTGCCGACGATTTCATGGCCAACACAAATAGGATAGGGTGTCTCTGACTAAATTCACAATTGGTCAGAAGTTGTAATTGAGGTGAGAGAATATACTTCAGATAGGGTCGTACCCAGCCACTTCGCAGAGTGTGGATATCTGAGCCGCAAATTCCACTATGCGTCACTTTGATATCGACATCGGTATCCTCCCAGGTTTTGGGCTCGAACTCGCCCCAGACCATGTTGCCTTCAGCCGAAGACTTGTCCAGGCCAAGCCAGCCCTCGAACTTGTAGTCTGAAGACATCGCGAACAATACGAACGGTTAGAAGTAGAGTGAAAAAAAAGAGGTGAGGCCAGAAACGAAATTTTCGATGAATTCAAGTTGGTGCTAGACAGAATAGCCAAATGATAAACCGCTCCAGATGGTAGATATTATAGTTGCAATAGCAGTGCAGCAGAAATGTGATGCGACGACACTGTTCCCGATCGGTGGCGCTGGACCGCCTCGGTCTAAAAGCCGCGGGGAGTCGCGGACGCCGAAGGGAGCAGCCACAGGAGCCACGGGGAGTCGCGGGGAATTTGAAACGAGGCACGGAGGTCATTTTAAGATGTGAAAGCATAGGAGGCAAATCTTAGATGGCAAAGTCTGATAGGTTGATGAGTAAAGCTGGACGAGGATATCGCCAGCTCAATGAATGAGATGGTCAGTTGGCTGTCCAAATGCTACTCTAGACTGTCTGGAATGGAGCTAAACTAGATGTTCTGGGTCCTGTTCTTTGCTGTCTCTCGTTTGCCCACGCCTTGTGTCGTCTACGAATCCCCGTTTTGGACATGTTGCAACAAGGCCCCAGTGAAGGAATGGAAATAATAGCCACACTTCATGGCCGGAGCTCGGACTGCTACATGTCTCATCGAGCTGAGGATGGCTTTGTCTGAGGCTCTGGCTCCCAATCGTAGCCTCAGACCGCAACTCCCCGGTGACGCTAAGTAAGCTCCCCCGGATTTGCCTTCTGCATCTTTCGTGATCCCCATGGGGCACCTGTTCTCCGTTGCCCAAGCAGTTTTCATCTGAGTACGGAGGATATTGCTTCGCTGGTGCTACGTCGATATAAAGCCGTACGCAGTGCGCATCGAGTTAATTGTATCTGCACATCGCTCGATTTCGGTTGTATTCCTCCCGCTTCCTTGTTTCTTTAAAAGATATCGACCATGACGAAAGCATCCACAGAGAGACGTTCCCAGCACGACAAGGTTGGAGAGGCTCTTGCCAGCGTTCTTCCTGATGATGGGCTCCCTTGGTACAGAAAGCGCCATCTGGTTTGGCTCAGTCTCTACTGTGTTGGCTTGTCACTTCTCTCTGCTGCCAACGGATATGATGGCTCCATGATGAACGGTTTACAAGCTCTTCCTCAGTGGGTTGAATTCATGGACCATCCAAAGGGGAGTTGGTTGGGATTCATCAACGCAAGCCAAGCTCTCTCAACTGCTTTGAGCTATCCATTCATTGCCTACTTTGGCAATCGATGGGGTCGCAAAAAGGGTCTTTTCATCGGCTATATCTTCCTTGTCCTTGGTTCCTGTCTGCAGGGCTTTGTTCCCAATGACACGGGCTTCATAATCGCCAGGCTCTTTATCGGCCAGCCGAGTGCTTGGTGGTCCGGCCTTGCGCCTTTGCTCATTACAGAATTGGCGTACCCGACTCACCGCGGATTCTTTACGGCTCTCTTCAATTGTGGATGGTATGTGGGATCAACATTGGCTGCATGGGCAACATTCGGAACCAGGAACTACCAGAATGATTGGGCATGGCGCATTCCATCACTACTACAAATGGCTCTTCCAGCTGTCGCTCTCCCTGCTGTCCTCCTTGTTCCCGAATCGCCCCGATATCTTATTTCAAAGGGCGAAATACGAAAAGCTCGCAAGGTACTAACAGACTTCCATGCCGGCGGAGACGACAATTCACCGCTTGTTGAGTTCGAGATGGCCGAGATCAGTCAAGCTATCGAAGCGGAGCATGCTATAGCTGTTCGTACTACCTGGGCGCATCTTTTCTCCACCAAAGGCAATCGCCACCGTGCATTTATCTCGATATCTCTGGGGATCTTCGCCCAATGGAACGGTGTCAACGTCGTGTCCTTTTATCTTGCTCTCATTCTCACGTCAATCGGCATCACTTCTGTCACGCATCAGACTCTTATAAGTGGCTGTCTCCAGGTCTGGAATCTCATCCTCGCCGTATCTGCCGCTGCCTCCGTTGACAGATTCGGTCGCCGGAAATTGTTCTTGACCAGTTGCATTGGGATGCTCGCCTGCTTTATCGTTATTACTGGATTATCAGGCAGTTTTTCGGCAACCAAAGCGTCGGCCACTGGCGTGGCCGTGGTACCGTTTTTGTATCTTTATTACGGGTTTTACGATATTGCATTGTACGTATACAACTATGGTCCGCATCATTGCGCTGAAACACAAGAAACTTACATTTGAAATAACAGTACTCCACTTATCGTTGCCTACCCCGCCGAGATCTGGTCGTACGAACTTCGCGCAAGAGGCCTCGCACTTATGAATATGAGCGCTTACAGTGCTATTTTCTTCAACGTGTTTGTTAACCCAATTGCTCTCAACTCAATCGGGTGGAGGTACTATATTGTCTTTATCGCATTATTGATCCTCATTACTATTACTATCTACTTTCTCTATCCCGAAACTAAAGGAAACTCACTAGAAGAGATGGTCAAAGTTTTCGACGGGCACGACGCGCCTATCAATTTAGCGGTAGAGAGTGTGCAACTAAAGGACTCAAGCAACGTAGTTCACAAAGAGAATGTCTGAGTAGCAGGGGCGATATCATCGATTTTTATGGGTTAGAACCCAACTTACTCTATTGAAACATCAAACCCATCTCGAGGATACCCGAGCACCCGGGATAATTGATAAAGCAGGAGTAGGATTAATAGGTACATTGTTGGTTAGGCGATATACGGACCTGTTATGTAAGTGAGCATACTTTTGTAGGCACATTCAATCTACTCTAAGTTTCAATGCACAAGCAAAGCACTCTTATCTTGAAATGCCTCCCCAACCTTGTGAGCTGACGAAGTATCGATTCACCGCGTAGCAGTTTGATAACCCTTTCTTTACCAGAATAGTCTCAGACTCTGAGTCACTAGTGCTAATAACACATTGACTTTTCGACCTAATTCAAGGCACTTCTCATTGCTAGTGTACATCAAGGATCTTCAAATTCCTGCAAATATGTCTCAAGCACTTCTACCATTCGGAATACGTCCGGAGATTCATCCAGCCAGTATCGAATTTTATCGATACAGGACATCATTGACGCTTTCCAGTTACTAGGCAGACAGACATGCCCGCATCTAGCAGCACCTAGTACACCCAGGGCGATAGAGACCGCCCCGCGGATGGCAAACCATGTGCCATGGTGTCGATGATGAACCGGTTCATCCCGAACGGTATAGAGACTGTACAAAACAGCTTTGTCAACAAGATGTTTGACAAGTCCCCAAGCAGGTGCATCTGGCGTTGCATGGATAGCAAAGTAGAGAAATGGCCTGTAGAGCCAATTCCTGATCTCGAGCATTCGATCACGGACCAAATATGGAAGCTCTCGCTCAGGAACCTCATCTTCTTTGAAGGATATCAGAGCAGGCAGTGTTTGGTACCTACGAATGTCAGCATTGTAATGAAGTCAATTGCATTTAGGATTTATGCAATCAGGGCATACCACTCGTCAAGCTGCTTCTCGAACTGTTCTGCTGCTCTCACCATGAATGGCATTGCTTCATCATTCCAATTCGAGCAATCTCCAAGATAGAACGTATTTAAGACATCGTTGGATATCCTCCTTAGGGTAATTTCGGTTAGATAGTAAAACCAACTTTCCTCCCGGGCGCTGCTGGAAATATAATTAGGTGTGCCAATGTTGTCCTTCTCTCCTCCAGGTATTGATTCCATATCATCCGTAGCAAAGACTTCGAATATAGGAGGCGTAGGTAATTTATCTGGATAATCAAGTTCTGGTAGAGAACTGACTGGAAGATTCATCTCGGCCCGAAATTCGCATTCAGACTTGTAGCAACTCCAATATAGGCTTTGCTCTAGTTGCCGATCGCGAGAAGCACGAGTGCACTCGGACATGCAATCTGAGCGGCGAGACTCGCATTGTAAGTACATGTAGCATAATGTAGAAGCCATGTGAAATTCGGGCCAGGCAGCTAATGGCTGTAGCTTGAACATTAAGTATATGCCAGCCAGAAAGTGGCATTGGGGTGCAAGGAGCCCATCGTCAAGCAAACCGAACCTTTTGCGAGCCATATTGAAATACACGTCTGCATCAACTGTTGCTCCCTTTGAATGAGATGAGAAAGCCTCGCAATGCAATTCATCGCGGGTGTATGGCTGTGCTATGCTGCCGAGCGCTGATGCTAGAAGCTGATTCAGGTTAGATGGAAAGAGATGAGAATAGAGTTTCATCATGTCATTGGAAAACTAACTCACCACAAGGCATGATGCAGAGTCCCATTTCAAACCCTCTTCTGCTGCGTACTTTGCATATGCCCATAAAGCATTTGTGTCTAAAATGGGATTTTTGATATGAACATAATTGAAGAATCTTTGGACGAGGCCCGGAATGGCGACTTCATTGACACCGCCCTTGTTTGTAGTAGGCTTGCTTAGGTCATCTCTGTCCGGTCTGATGTCCTCAAACCGCGCGGCATAGGCAGCATCTGTAAAATAATTCGGCGGGTATCTTTTTAGAAATATGGGCCATTGTAGGACGGAATCTGGTGTGATGCGTGCTACCGGAATATGCAATTCATCCAAATCAAGATTGGGTTTGTCCGTAGATTTGGGAATCTCATTCTGGGGACTTATGGACGGCTTGTCAAGTTTAGAAAGGACTTGATCAAGACGGTCCAAAATGAGAAGGCTGGCAGGGTCAAAGCTAGGAAGAATGAGGTGAGCTGTAATTTCGTTCTGTGGAAGAATGCACCAACGTAGAATAATCCTGAGGGCCCTCATAAACACATGTGGCCTTGGAAGTCAGGCAGGCACCACAGGATGGCCGGAAGTTATCACATTTAATCTTCCTAGTGCGACAGACACGGCATGCCGCTGTTGCTCGTTTTCTGGAGTATACATTATCAGTTCTTGAATTCTCACTTCGTGGCCGTTTCCGACTGGATTGTGTCCCGGCTGTAACTGGGTCTGATGACATTCTAGCCAAGTTAAAAAAAAAAAGTAAGCCAAGAGCAATGATTTAACCATCAATGAGTTATGTTGTAAGGGAGATGGAGATAAAGAGATGAAAGGATTGGGAAGAACTGGTTGCGGCTGAAGGGGCAAGAGCGACCGTACTAGTCTCAACTCTGCCTAGTCTAAAGGCAGCCCCCGCATTTCTTTCAACGTCTCTAAGGATAAGGATATGCTCAGCGATATAATATTCAGCATAGAACGCCTTCTTGAGTATTGTACGAATGCGGATGCACAACACTGAGGCGGCGTGGCGAATAAGAGCAATTTTCCAGTGAGGGCAGCCATCTTTTTGGACTTCGTAGAAGCGCCACCCTCCCCTCCCCCTTGGCACACCCACAAGTGGCGCGCGCCTGTGCATAACTTACCTAAACAGCCTCTTTGTCAGCGGAGGATGGGGTGGTTCCATGCCCGGACGTGCAGGCGCATCTGCCGAGGTGTGATCCGAGAATACGCCACGCAACTTTACCTCAGTTGTACTCGATGTGGGCCGCTGGCTTAAAGCACTGTTCAGATCTGTAACAACAAAGATATCACTGCTAAACTCTCATAGGCGCCACCTTGGTTGAGCGACTTGAGCATTTAGCCAAGCATCCGGCACGTTTCCGACTGATGGGTTGCTCCCCAATTAGCACATGATAAAAGGGACATCCACCCAATCCCCCAGTACTAGATACAATTGAAACACATCGCTTCACATTGGATATCCAATCCAATATTTGCGTTAAACCGTTCCACCATGCCCAGCTCTCCGGAAAGCTTTCGAGGCGTTTACAAAGTATTGGGCAAGCAGGAGATTGACGTCGACATTTACCTGCCCCAGCCCAACAGCATCAAGAATGGGGGGAAATGCCCTGTCCGTATGAAAACCCCTCCCCAGCGGGCCATGACATGAACTAAAGTCCGGGTTTGACACGCAGTTCTGGACTTCCACGGAGGAGCCTTCATGCTTGGGTCCTCCAAGATGGTCAACCGAGACCAGATTGAGGACTGTTTAAGCCGTGGCTGGGTTGTCCTCGCTCCCAACCACCGTTTGTGTCCTCAAGTCAATCTCATTGAAGGGCCGGTGCAAGATTCACGGGATCTTCTTGCCTGGGTTTACGATGACGGATTGCAGAAAGCCATAGACGCCCACAGTAAGACCCATGTTGCTGACCTCGACCATGTGTTTGCGTTTGGTACATCGGCAGGCGGGACATTATCGCTCTGTTTGGTGAGTCAAACCCAGAAGATGACTTGATGAACCCTAGGGCCGCAAACACGGCAAGAGTTAAGGGGACACGGGCAGGTCGGATCGGTTGCTAACACACGATGATTAGGGCTTTGGAGTCCCGCGTCCAGTACTGGGCATATACGATATGTATGGAGTAGCCAATTTGGCAAACCCACTTTTGAGACAAAAGTCGGAGCGTATCGCGGCTATTATCCCCAAGGACCTCTCCCCGGAATTTTTGGACCGGGTCTTTCACGAAGATCCTGTCCCAATCGAGGGAGGAGTCTCGCTGGAAGGCCAACGGACTGGAGGCCCTGATTTCACCGATCCTCGCCAAGCTTACGTTCAGACGCAAATGGCGAACGGAACCGCCATGGATGCTATTCTACCTGCGGAGAGAATTGACGAAATCGATCCCTTCAAGAATCTCAGTCCGTCGTTTCCCCCAACTTTTATTGCACATGGGGAGAAGGATACAATGGTCCCGCTACAGATCAGTCAAGACCTATACTTGGAGATGCGCAAGCACGGGATTCGGTGTAAGCTGCAGATCATCCCTGGAGAGGATCATATCTTCACGGCTGGGATGAAGGTGGGTTCTCAGACGTGGAACCTGCAGAGAGAGGGATTTGACTTTTTAGAGAGTTTGATCAAGGCAGAATAAGCAGCATGAGATGCCGGAGTGAGTTATTTAATAAAAAACACACTTTGAATCCAGCCGCTTTTAAAAAAAACCCAAGTCCCCAAAGCAGTCAGTTTTGTGTGCGTCAAGCAATATGTTGACGTGTTGCCTAGTGCATCTCTTGCTGGAAGCAAAAAGGTGTATGAATCTTGACGGACTGTTGAGCAAGCAGGTTGGCGCAAAAAATAGCTCTGGGCGGCCTCACATCCTCTGTCCGAGCCAGAAGGCTTACATACGTGTATATGCATTCACCTCCATACCATATGCTACGCCAGCCCAGGTCAAACTTCACACCGACGCTCTTAGAACGTCATGAGCTAGGTTACCCCGCGTGCCAAGTGCAGGGACGGGAATTGAGGGTCAGCCAATAGGTAAGACAGGCTCTAATTACCCTTGCACAGGCATCCCATTCACGCGCGCGCCCACTGCCGCCCAGTATATTAATAAATGCCTTCACCCCTTGATTCACAGCAGACCTTTACCAAACACCTGAGCTCTTTGACCTCGGCTATTCCACGGAGAAATTGCTTTCTGCCCTCCATCCTCTTTTCCATCGTCTCCATCTTACCCCCGTTCTTCACGATCGCCGCGATCCGATATACGTCTCGTGGACCTCCTATCATGACCATGGCGGACTCGCCAGGTACGGACCGACAGAGAGAAACGACCACCAATCGTGTTATTTTGAGGAATGCCTCTCGGATCTTCAACTGCACGCAGTGCAATGGCACATTCAGCCGTCTTGCTCATCTGAAGCGTCATCAGCGAAGTCGTGAGTCCTAAGCTCGATGGCAAAGCGATATTCCCTCTAAAGACTGACACTTGTAGATCGATCCGAGAAGCCCTTCTCATGCTCACATTGTTCGGTAACGTCGTCCCGTAAGGATGTCATTATTCGCCATAAGAGGAATTTCCATCCGGACAAGGTGCCGGCTTGCGACACTCCCTCTGTCCGCAGCACATCTCCAGTCCACTCTTCAGCAAGCCAGGACCTTGTTCCCAACGAACATGGGCGGTCGACCATGTCCGAGCATCAGCCAGCACAGCAGTCATCCAATGACCTAGGGACACTAGGGTGTTTGGGAGACGACGATTTTGCACTTGAGAGACCTTTTGTGGATTGGAATGAATTGCTGTCTCTTCCGAATCCCGTCCTTTCCGTTGAGAATATGCTGGGAACGTCGGGTCCATTTCAGTCCTCAGACTTGTGTCTATCCCAGACATTTGAAGCCCTGTCGTCGGCAACCGGCCATCCCATGATTCTGCATGAGCAGCCAAATGGTGTCTCCTCAGTGCGACACGCCATTCCTTCCAACGTCAGCCACTCACCGGCGGTGGGTTCCTCGAAAAGGCGAGGCTCCTTCATCCTGGACGGTGACGAGTATGAACAGGCCAAGGAAAATTACGAGAACATGAGCGCTTCTTCAAGGTTACAACATTTCCGATTCCCTACCAGATTCGCCATCACCCGCTTCATCATGGCATTCTTTGAGTATATGGCGCCACAATTACCAATCGTACACCAACCCACGTTCCGCATAGCTTCTGCGCCACGTAAGTCGTTGACCTTCCACCTGGCTTGCGTTGATTCGCTAAGCTTGATACGTACAAAGCCCCTCTTTTATTGGAGATGATGGCGCATGGTGCGTTGTGTACAAACGCGCCGCATGCCGCCGAAGACTTCCATACAACAGCTTCACTCCTAATTAGAAAAGTAAGTCTAGCTCCTCTCTACTCCCTGTGAGGCAACTCTACATCGCTGGGCCCTCTCGTACCGAGCGGTGATGCGACCTGTTCTGGTCATTTTGTAGTTCCTGTATCCTGCAATACGTATATGAACCATGAATGAATCGCGTAAAACTAACCAAAAGCTAGAATGAAGTGATGATACTTACCGGGGATGGGAAAAATCCTTTCCAGATCTGGGTTTTACAAACTCGTCTCTTGATATCCCACTTCGAAGCGTTCAGCGGGGAAACACCAAGCGAGTATCGAACAACTGAAGCATTCGCACAGACTCTCAAGGTTCATCCTACACAGATACATTTTCCCTTCCTGCTTAGACGACTGACGTGATATTCATAGCTAGCTGACGAAGCCCTGAACGAGATCAACACAGCCAGGACGGCAAATTATCATCACTGGGTACAGCAAGAGACGTTGAACAGGTAAACCCCGAACTCGGCGTGTTTACAGTGAAGCTACACGGCGTAAGTGGGTTAACTTTGGCCCAGATGTCTCGCTGGATGCATCGTGCTTGGAGCTGCACTCTTCTCAAAAACCAACGACCGGTCGTTTTCGCTCCCGATCCTCCAGGCCAAATTCCTCCTGCCCTCGAATACGGAATTATGGCTGAATGAGGAGAAGGACTGGGTGCGACCCATCGAAACTATTGTTGATAACGCTGATGCTTTCAAAATGGTGCTTGAGGGCCACGGGATAGGTTTGCATCACACCGAGTTTGGTTTTGCAACCGTTGTTGCCGCTATTCTTTGCCATATTTGCTCTTTTGAATTGCTTGCCGGAACTTTGCACTCAGAACTCTACGCGAGCTTCGTCGAAAAGATGGATCGCTCGGTTCAGATCCTTAGGGACATGTGGAGGGAGCATCCATCTGGCCAGTTACCGATAGAGTCTACCATGACCCCAATGGCCCATTTGATACGATCATTGATGCTTTCTATAGGGTTTCATCTTTATGGAAGCCGTCATTTGACGGTCATGAAGAGGTTCTTTTATTTCCCAGAACTCTTGGACAGCCAGGGGAGCCTCGAGGAGAATTTCGGAGAGTATTCGACCACTCTGGACAAAGCCCTGGTCACTGCAGCCGAGATGTTCAAGTCAGACTGTCAAACAGGCCTTGGATATATCAGTTCACTTGGACATGTTCGCTTTGGCCCAATGTCCATCATTGCAGGCTATGAAGGCGGTACGTCGAGAGCATCTTTTGCATCCACACCATCCAAATGTTTGCAGTTTGGGCCACGATTCTAATCTAGTGTGCAAGTTTTACTTCTCTGCTGGCACCTACAGAACAATCAACGAAGACGCGGTTCAAGTCCGATATTAGATGAATTGATTGACGACGCCTTGTCGGAAGCGGACGCCTCGGAAGTCGATGCACCAAGCCCTCTCGCAGCTCTTCCTCTCGCCCTGTACGCCAACTCATTTGAAGCTTCAGTGTGGCCATGTATGTATGACTTGTTTTGCGTCAAAGGCCCGGAGATGACGCTAATCTGATGCTTCGGTAGTTGTCCTTGCTGTGTCTCGTAGGCTGACTGAGCTGATGAAGCAATTGAAACGCGTGTATTGAGTCAAGGTGAATCCCCAATCAATCTGGAGTATATGAGGAGGTGTCTAAGTCAATTGTTCAGCTCTGCTGTTGCAGGAGTGATTAGGATCCAGCCAGGCTCATAAGTAGTCCATACTGTCGGGTCTGCCTCCAAGGGAAATCACTTTTTACCCTAAATGTTCGGACAGGAGAGATACTTCGTCTCGCGCCTTTCCGGGGCGCCCACAATGACCTAGGGGAGGAATGATGTTTGAACGCGTGTCGTAATTGTAGAAGCCCACTCATGGGCATGCCTGCCTATATACAAACCAATTAGCCAGGATGAGAGCGCCACCCAGCAAGTAGAATGTCGCAAGCGCCACCTGACACAGCATCAATAAGCTTGTATAGGACTCTTGTTGACTGAGCTTGGCTCGTAATCGTAAAGACATGATTGGTTGCCACCCTCGGGGCCACCTGGCACTCAAACAGATGCCAGCCTCATGCCAAAGAACGTGTGGGGGTTGCCAGGGACAGAGTGGCGAGGCGCCACTTGAAAATGGCGGTGGCATACACGGCTGGCCCCAAGTCTGGCCTCTACACTATACAGGGCCAGCGAATGGGATACGTATAAGAAGAGCTTCGTCTTTGCGTTTGAACATCCACAGCTCACATACAGTAAACACTGCTCTTCATCACTCACATCTTTTCAACCACATCTCCTGACAACAGTTCACCATACACCACGATGGCTGCAGCAATTCGCGAGCTTCTGCCCGAGCAGGTCCGCATTCTCGAGACCACAGAGCTCGATTCCAAGATAGACCAGCTCCCCCGGCACAGGAAGCTCTCGGTTACTACATCGCCTGCCAGCGCATCGGTGCATGCTAAGCAGGAGACCCTGGGCATCAACAAGAAGTTCGACTTTGGTAGGGTGAATCCTTTCCAGACCGGCGTCAATGCTCCAACGCGATTCGATGCCGAGGTCGCCTCGTGTATTGTTCGCGGTGAGGTTCCCAGGGAGCTGGATGGAACCTTCTACCGCATGTCATGCGATCCCATCTTTGCCAACCGGAACGGAAACGACATTTGGATTAACGGCGACGGCACTATACATGCTTGGCGATTTTCCAACGGCGTCGTCGACTTCAAGAAGAAATATGTGCGGACCCCACGATTTATCTACGAGCGCGTAGCTCGGGACTCGCTGTTTGGGGTGTACAGGAACCCGTTCTCCGGCGACGAGAGGGTGCTTAACGACATCCAATCTTCTGGAAACACCCATATTCAGCATTGGCATGGCTGGCTTCTGGTTTGCAAGGAGGATAGCCCGCCAATCGCCGTGGACCCGGACACTCTGGATTCGATTGGTACGTTCCCCAAGTTTTTATCTCAGAGAATGAATATCTGATGCCCTTTCAGGAATCTACGACTTTGAGGGACAGCTCAACCCTTCGGAAACATTTACAGCGCATCCAAAGGTCGACGTCGCTACCGGCGAAACCATGGCCTTCGGTATGGAAGCTAATGGAATGGGGTAAGCAAGATTGTGCCTTTCTTTTTTTTTCTTTTCCTGTATTTGACACTCAATGGGCGCTAGATCCAATGACCTCGTGTATTATCGATTCGACAAAGCAGGAAAGAAACTCGATGAATGCTGGGTCAAAACTCCGGCTGTCTCTTGGACGCATGACATGGTGGCGACGGATGAGTTGGTTTCCTTGATCTCCTCTCTGCATAGGCAGACTGACTGACATGGATGTTTAGCTGGGTCGTCTTCCACATGAGCAACTCGGAGTACGATCCGCAATATATGAAGGAGGAAAATGGCACCCATTTCCGCCTGAGCAGGTTCCTGGTATGATGGGCCGTGGCAAAACAGTGACATGTCATTGCTAACCTAAAAAATAAAGCCCAATAGATTTATCGTTCTACCACGCCGAAACCCCAAGCCCGAGAATGTTAGGTACTTCGACAGCCTCAGAAACCACCTTTGGGGCCATTTTTCTAACGGATTTGATGGAGACGACGGGTGTATCTACTTGGATGCCTACATTGGCGACGCGGATACCTTGAAGATCTTTCCCAACATGCATCCAGAGCTTGATGAAGGGCGACCAGACCAACAGTTCAATGGAAAACTGGCACGGTTCAAAATCGACCCCAGGTCGCCTTCCAATCAGCTGGAGTATCCGGTTGTGCTTAGCGAAATTGCTGGGGAGATGGCACGCTGCGACGATCGATACATCACGAAACCCTACAATCACGCCTATGGAGCCAGACACTCGCCTACCGGATTCAATGCAATTACCCACATCGATATCAAGGCTGGAGTTACCACGGTATGGGAGCCGGGTCCGGGAATTTTTGTTGGCGAACCCTGCTTCGTACGCCGTAGCCCGGATTCTCCTGAAGGCGATGGCTATCTCCTCGTGTGCACGCGCGACTCGACACGCAGGCAAGCTCATCTTTCCGTGCTTGATGCGACCAAGATTGAAGCAGGCCCTGTGTGCATCATAGAGCTTCCTTTCCAGCTGTGCGAAGGGGTACATGGAAACTGGGTATATCTTCCCAGAAAACTCTACCTATCTGCGTTCTTGAGCTGTACTAATGGCGAGGCTTTAACAGGTTGAAACGAAGGA
This sequence comes from Acrocalymma vagum, assembly GCA_028476805.1. Lineage (NCBI taxonomy): Eukaryota > Fungi > Ascomycota > Dothideomycetes > Pleosporales > Acrocalymmaceae > Acrocalymma > Acrocalymma vagum. The sequence goes on from JAQGEP010000368.1 coordinate 25,864, forward strand.
TCTGGCAGTCCGCAGACCACTTGTGGACTACTCTGGAGTCACAAAGGAGATTCAAGCCAAGTTCGGAACTGGGGCTCCTAAGCTCTATGACGAATTCATTGGGAGGTCCGTCACTTTGACTCGAAAGGAGGCTGTTCAGAACCCCAGGCTTTCGAAGTAGCTTTTGATTAGCTGCGAGTCGAGTAAACGATAGAAAGAGAAATCAGATGGGATTCCGCTCAAGGGACTATATGAGCGCGAAGGCGACAACGAATTTCTGGTTTCTTGTTCTTAGCTACTCGAAGACTCTCCTTTACCTCTATTGAATGGACCACATTTCGCATCTTTCGGAGATATATCCAGAAATTCTGACCATGCTATTTGTAGGCGTCACAGCAGGATTTGTCAGTCACGAGGCTTTGTCTGGAACAGTCAGTCGACGTGCCAAGGTATAGAAGAAGGGATTTCCAGTGAGTCGCTGGATTTATAACCAACCTACCTACATGCTACACACTTGACTTCAACCGACCAGAGCTCGATAGAAACCTCGTAAAATATCTTTCAAGTTTGAAATCCAGTCAAAGAAGCATCTTTTCATATAAATTAATCCATTTCATTGTCTTCAAGCCACCCTCATCGCTTACTGTTCCGTCGCAGTGGTCCCGACCCCGAAATACCACCAGTGCTCAACAACAAGAGAAGGCCATTTTGGAGCTATGAGACCAGCTCCAACCGAGTGTTTTCTGGCCTCTCCAATCTCTTGTGATCTAGCCAATTTACTGATTGCGCTCCTCAGTCTGGCTCTCCCTAAATATCACCGCAGATAGATTAGCATGAGTCTCAAACGTGATACAGGAGCACCTTTAAGGACCAAACAAATCCTAGCGTAACCGCTCGCCGAGACCGCTTCCAGAATTCCTGTCGTCTGCAAAGCCTCTTTGGCTGTTGCTCTGGGTATTGTTCTGAGCAGATGAATGAATAACGACGTACGGATCCTCAGATGTGCCCTCTCCGCTTACGCTAAACGCGCCTGGCATTGTACGGCTCGCCTCGGGCGTGGCTGCAGCAGCGCCACTCAATGAACTCTGCAGGTTCTCGTTGGTGCTGGGTTTGGTGATCCCTTTCCGGCAGTGTGGGCACATGTCGTGTTCACCCAACCATGCGGCGACACATGGGTGATGGAACCAGTGCTTGCATGGTAGCTCTGTAACCTCCTCCTCAAGTTTGACTTCGTCCATGCAGATGCTGCACTCGGCACGACCTTCCGTACCAAACATCTCCTCTAACACGGGCTTCCGCGGCAAAGCGTTGATGTCGTTCTGCGAGGCTGGGCTTGGGGCGTTGCTGCTGGCGTTCTGTTCCATAAGCTTTGAGACGATACGGTCGAGGACTTCTTGTGAGTAGACGAGGCTGACGGCTTGGCGGCCACCAGGGCCCATCATTTGAGCGAGAAGACCCATAATGGGGTTGAAGGGGAGGCCGTGGCCATAATCGTGGTCATAGTCATGGTCGTAATCATGGAAATGATGATGGTGATGATCCTCGCCCGGCGGCTCACCGAACTCAGCCATGAGACCCACGAGGACACTAGTACAAATGTTAGCATATATTACTTAGATACAACGTCTCTTGAAAATCTACTTGTTGAGCTCATCCACAGGCGCAAGATGTGGTCCAGGGTGGTCCGGGTCGCGGGGATACAGTCGTGCACCTGCGGTGTATGGGAATCGGTGACCTCCGGACGTTGGTCCTGACCCAGATCGATTATTCGCATCTAGTGTATTTTGTCCCTCGTCAGACTGATTTCCCTGATTCTGTTGCCGGCCCGAAGCGCGGCCTCCCCCAATGAGGTAATTCAGCCATGAAGCAAAGCCACCTATGGGGACCACCTGCTCCCGGAGACACGCTCCGGCACATCGTCGTCCTCACAGCAAACCGGCCAGGACCTACCTGTCGCCACTCCAAGTTGCTGATATCACCCTCTTCGGGATCAACCCCTAGTTTAGATAAACCCTTAGTTTAGATAAACCCTTAGTTTAGATAAACCCTTAGTTTAGATAAACCCTTAGATAAACCCTAAGTTTAGATAAACCCTTAGTTTAGACAAACCCTAAGTTTAGATAAGCCCTGAGTTTAGATAAGCCCTAAGTTTAGGTAAACGGCTAGGGTTGGATGAATGTGGGTGGGTTTACAGCACATGAAACCCATCGCAAGCTCTTGGCTACGTATAGTTTTAGAATCTACGTATAGTTTTAGAATCTACGTATAGTTTTAGAATCTACGTATAGTTTTGGAATCTACGTATAGTTTTGGAATCTACGTATAGTTTTAGAATCTAGATGGTTTTATAATCTCACATTGGTTTTAAAATCTAGCATTAGTTTTAAAATCTAGCATTTTTTACCCAATCCCATCGTTTCCTGCCGTCCTATATTTCTTAGAATTCTAGCGGTTAGCCTGTAGTGTTGGGCTGAGCGATACAAAATGTTGAGATCTGAGGGCTCGCGTTGGAAGTGCTGCCACATGCGTTCAATTTGCTTGGCGCCATTTTCAATATCCTGAGGGAGTGGGTTCACTTCAGCGTTGTTTAAGAGATATGCGAGATCGATGGCTAGATCCTTTCCTAGAATAAGTAAATCAGTGTGTTTGGTGGAACATTGGATACAAAAGGAGAAAATGGCGTCGATAGCAGACAAAATTTGGTCCATAATGCGGTTCTTACAGTACACAGCAGCGGATGCACTGGTGTTGGTATTGGGACAGTCGTGTCTGAGCGTGGCTCTAATACAAGGCCAGCAGAGGCGACGGAGAGGGAGTCTCGGTCTGTACGGCCTACACGAAAACAGAACCCTGCATAAAGCCCCAAACACGAAGAATATTCGAAAGGTAACTTAATGTTACTGTTAGCTTTTACGTTTGCGTCGAACGCCATGGCGCCAAGCATCGCTTTAGGCGTCAGATGGCGACTGAGAGTAGGCTTAGCGTGCATAATGCATGCATCTGATTGGCTGGAAGGCCTAGCCGTAACAGTGCAAGGGAAAAGACAGATTCTATGGTATGATTAACATGATCTACATGTGATGGAGGTTATATGGTTTGCAACGGGAATGCTCATCAAATTGTCTTAGGAAGTGAAGAGATTGATTGATTCTAAGCTGGTAAGGACTGTGTTCATGTATGCTTGTTCCCAATTAGGCAACAACCCGGTGACTCATTCTGGTGTGTCCACAATCCAGGCACCCGCAACATAGCGAGATTGCCATGCCAACAACATGTTTGCAGCGGGTGATGTCATAATACAATAACTAAGGTGGCGTGGAGAAAAACAGATAATTATATTTACTTTAATTCGAGGCCTATATAACCACCTTATTTTCTCCATTAGCTACTGTAATACAATGAATAGTTCTTTACAAAATCAGCTTCGGCGTCTCAGCCTTGAACAGTATATCGCTGTGCTCCAGGCACATGGGTACACATCTTGGAATCTGTTAATGGCGGTTAATGAACACGAGCTGGACAGTCTCGGGTTTAAACTCGGTCACCGGCGCCGTCTTCAGAGAGAGATAGCTAGTATGAAGGGCTGTCCCTACTCACAAGCTCTACCGTCTTGTGGAATGGTAGAAGCAGACCAGGCCAACTATACCCAGCCATAATATACCCCTTGCTCGTTCACCGCAAAGATCAGCTTCACTCTGGGATACGAATGAGCCGAGCATCTACTCAAAGATATTCTGAACACATAAAGGAGGAGATGCCCTAGCTTGACTGAGGGGGCTGTCGTTCTCCTCGAACACATTTTCCACGCATTGTGGAGATTTGGAGTTTTCCTTTGTTTTGTCGATCGTATCTGCGGATTGGAGGAATACGGTTCCAGCCAGTCAGGGAAAAAGTAGCACTTAGCGGGGAAGCTCGCTCTCGCCATCTCACGACCCTACGAGCACGGCCCATGGTGGAGCATAGGTACACTTAATGCAAGCGCTGGCAGTCTTTCTCATTACCCTTTCTTCCACGCCAGCTTCTCAAGACCGCATTGTCATGGCGAGTTACGCGAAGAAGACGGTCTGCTGGCTGCGCGACATGGACGAACCCCTGACCGAACGCGCTTAACAAGTAGGATTCCATTGCTTTGAAATTGTGGCAACTCAGCAGTCTCTCAATCCTATAGTAGGAAGGAATCATATTCTGTCAGCCCACAAATATTCGCCTCATGCGAAATTGAATGAAAACCCGTGATTGCAATAGCGCGGGTAAGTAGACGCTGCATGTCGTAATTTTTACGCTTTATTAAGAGGTAGTTGAGGGGATCCAGCTTTGCAACGAATAATTGGGTCGGGGTCTTACAGCGAGATCTGAACGAATGACGTCCCAGTACAGCAAGGGCTTGGAGATTTATATTCTCATTAGCTGGGGCGCGTTCTAGTTCTTCACGTTTATCTTCACTCTTAAGGCTCACTTCTTTTACCAGTTCACTTACTATGGAAATATCGAAAGCCGTAAAGGCCGGCCATGACCGGATTCGCAAGGCATATTGCGATTTTCATAACGCGAAAACCAGCTCCAGCAGAAAGGAGCAGCACATCCAACTCCTATACGAAGTCGCGGGGGACATAATCAGCGAGTATTCAGTACTCTGCCATTATTACGAGCTTATTCTTGCAGACGGGAGTGTGGTGGCAGAGGACGAAAGGAGGACCCACACTGACGTGCGTCCAGACCTCGTTGCGCACCATACCCATAACAGACAAGCTGACTAGGTAGTAGATTGTTCAACGTCTCAAAAGGCTCCAGGTCCTCCCAGGCGATTCAGATCACGAGCTAGAAAGCCTCTGGATCCGTTTATCTGAACACTTTAAACGGCAAGAAAATTGCAATCTACCAGCTCTCGAAGAGAAATTATCGAGAAAAGAGTCTGTAGATGTTGGGAAAGCTTTCGAGAGAACCAGAGAAGTGGCTCTTGCTCTAAACTAGAAGTGCCAACATATCGGGCACCGCGTAGGCGTGGCGACCACAAGCAGATTGCAATTGCAACGTAACTCTTATATGCTCTGGCAAAATGAACAGCCCTATGTACTGTTTTCGCGCCAATATCCCCTTGACTAAACCAGCGCCGAGCCGGCCGAGTAATCAGAGAGGTAGATACGAGAGAGGTGGATGTGAGTGGTCTACGGTCTCGATCAAACCGAGAATGGAAAAAAATAAGGACGACCTAATGCATTAACTCAACCCTATCCCCCGAAACGTCGGCCACGTGTTCTCTGAGCCTGCTGCCCTATGACAGCTCGTCGCGTCTTTCCTTTTCCATCGCTTATTCTTTTCCCGGGCAGCTTATTCGCGAACTGCCTATATCATGGCAAGCAATGTTGCGTTTACTTACCCTTCGAGACCGAACGAGTTCATCCGCATCACAGATGATAAGTTGTTTATCAAATTTGGCTACTACGGTAGTGAGCCCACAAAAGACCACGTTGGCCTTGACGTCGGGTACTCTACACGATTCATTGAGTTGTGTCATCGCCTCACACCTTACTCTGTCAAATGCCATCTCGAATGGTCCATGTCATGCGACTGGAAAGGCCTGATATCTGTTTGTGGATCACTGGAGACGAGTGCGTCACTCAGTCGTCACTCAGGTTTTCGTAGTTTGACTAACATGTTAAATTACACTGTGGTCTCTTTTGGCTGTCGTCGCCGAACATTTGGTCAGCCTTATGCGATAGAGATTGTAGCACGGAACCCGTTTCCCTCGCCAACAAGAACATGGATAAGTTACGTTGCATCTCATGCTGGGCGTACTGTCGATGGCGCAACCTGCCCCATCTCTGGCGACGACAAGGCGCGTTTTGGCGACTTCTCCGACTTCACTGGGCTCAGGGAACCTATCGTGGCCAAGCGATCTGCGTCGCGCTGCAAATATTTTGAAAGTCTCTGATCGGAACATGAACCGTGTTGTATCACAAT
>JAQGEP010000369.1:0-31802 GCA_028476805.1 Acrocalymma vagum
TGTAGTGGTTTATTTTACGTCCTAAAACTATAGAAAAAGGGCTATTTTGTATGGGAATCGGGATTTCCGGGCAAAACTTTTGACACGTTATTGTAGTAGCCCTACACTATACTATAAAATTTGCGAGGTTGTAGGTGGTATTCTTCGAGTGCAACGCTATCCCTAGAACAATTGGTCTTTCTGGATTTCAGATCGCTTAGTGTCACCTAATCTGGACTACGGGCGTATCGCTGATTTCGAGAGAAGCCGTTAACTAGAAGAAATCTAGTAGAAGTTAGCGAGTTCGGCTCGTGTGTTGTACCATGGGTATCTCGTATTCATATGAACCTCATCCGATGTTATGTGAAGTCTAAGTTGTGGACCTGCGAACATCAGCCTTGATGTGTCACAGAGAAAGGCTTTCGGATAGGTGCTTTGGTGCCTGAATTATCGTCGGTCGGGGTCGGTGATAAAGTACCGTGTTGATGATAGCTTCTAAATAAATTCTATAACTGTTTGATGAATTGTGTCTCATGTACTAGCGTGAGAAACTTGAATACAAAATCCATGACTACGTCAAATGACACATTCAACTTAGAGCCTCCGTCACGGATAGATAACTACCATACTTTGATCACACAAGCACATCTTCCAGCGCATCCACAAATTCTTCGTCATCGCTGCTCGCAGCAGTCACACTTTCGTCCACTCTGGTCAATTTATCCATCAGCATCTCGAATGCAAGTTTAGTGTCATCGGGTAGTCCAGAACGCAATGTAAAGTATTCGCGAGCCGTCATTAAATTTTTGTCCTTTGCATTGACATCAAGTCCGTTCAGGTCCGCAGCAGCCAAGCTCTCAAATGTTTCTTTATCCGCTCCTAATGCAGCTGCGTGAAGTATTGTGTGTCTGTAGGCATTCTTATGCAAACAATTCGCCTTACTCGATAAAAGAACCTTGAGACTATTAGGGGAGCACCTTTCGATGGCGTAAAAAAGTACTGTATCGCTGTCCTCATGTTCATACTCGATATCTGCACCCATATCCAATAGGACTTCAACGCAATTAGCTCTGTCGTTGTCTACGGCGTCCATCAATGGTGAACGCTTAGTGGTATCGGAGCCATTTATGTCGAGGCCCATGGAAATCAGGAAAGAGAGAAGACTTTTGTCAGCGTTTCCCAAAGCGGCTGCATTGAGTAGCGTTCTATTCATTTTATCACAAACATTCAAGAGCGCTCCAAATGATATCAGTCTTTGAACTCCCACTTCAAAATTGCTGGAACAGGCGTCGAAAATTGCGGTTCTACCCCATTTATTCCGGACATTTACTCTTGCACCAGAAGCCAGAAGGATATTCATCTCAGTCAGACCTTTCCTGGTAGCAGCCCAGTGCAGTGGTGTGTTTCCCATTTCATCTTGGATGTTAAGTTGGGATCTGTACTCGGTCTTATTTAGCTCGGCCTGTAGGTCCAGTGGTCGGATCCTTAGAACCACCTTGTGTATATGTGAGAGACCGAACTCTTCGAGAGAAGCTGAGATAGGCAGAAATTGATTCACATCGTCTTCCTCTTGATGATTGCAGTGTCCCCGATACATGCGGAGGAACCATGGATAGATGGCCGGACTGCCATTGTTGTCCTCTTGAAAAGGGTCTGCGCCAGCCGCAATAAGGATTCTAGCTACGTTCAAGTGGCCCTTTTGAAGAGCACAACGGATTGCAGGTATACCACTAGGCCAGGTCACATCACGAATAGAGTCTGGATGTGCTTTCAGGCAGCGTTGTACATCGAACACCAATCCTGAAGCGCTGAACTTCACAATATCCGGAATCTCGCCGTATGGTCCATACAGACTCGGCTTTTTAACGGAGCAGTATAGAGCCAGACCACTGCTGGTAAGATTAATAGAAGCAGTAATGGAGATATTTGTCAAATATCTCGGGACACAAAAAGTAAATTCCAACAACTTCAGCTGTGCTCTCCGACAGAAAATCATGCTACAGCGTGGCCCGGCCAATGCCCATCCAGAGTAAGCCAAGGAGATAGATCCAAGTATGCCTGCAAATGGGTCTATACGTATTCGACCACTCTGTCTCCCGAAATGGCATCTGCATGTGCAGCTGAGAGGGCATCTAAGCTCTGGTCTATCCAGACAGCGGACCGACGCCCATCCCCTAGTTCCCGAGTGATCCGGAGCGATAGGGTTTGTTGTGTTGTTCTCATCATCTTGGCCTTCGACCGATCCATGGTCCGGAGGAGAATTTGGGCCATATCTGGGTGGATTGAGGTTTTCTAGCCTCAAGAGGATATCCGACAGAGATTGTGTAGTGGAGTCAAACCAGATTTGCTGGTCGTTTCGATAAGTCGCAACAGCTGATTCAATCCGAATTGAACTGGCCCTACACCAAATCAGATTTTGTAGCCTAGGGGAATGATCTTACTTACGCTGTGTACACGCTCAGGATCTCTAAGATGGCCAAGCGATACAGGCGTAGCTTTTCCCGGATTGCGGTCACACTATGCGCTTTCTTGATCCATTTCTGGTTTTTGATTTCACCCGTCGGCTCCTTCAGCGACTGTACAATATTATCAAGCTCAGTCCATAAGGATCCGGCGTCGCGCATGAGATTTCCCAGCACCGTAACATATATTGTATTTATGGGACTTGGAGTCGAACTCGATTCGAGATTCTCGCAAAAGTCTTTTAACTCGAGCAAAGACTTGCGACAGTTTGTAATCTCTTCAGATAGTACGACTACCTGTCTAGGTGCATCTTTCCAGTCGTGAACAAGACGCTTGATCGCAAAGGACGCTCTGGTGAGTACATCGACGCCACCCACAGCAGCCAGTACAAGTTCTGCCATTATGTATTCTTTTCTCAACGAATATTTGAACCTGGTGGAGAAGAAAATGTCGATGAAACTCCGGGGGCTGGAGGTCATTGGTATCTATGGTAGCAGCTAAAAGGCTGAAATACGCCTTCATGTAGTAAGGCACTTCGATAGTGCAGCCCGACTAGGACCGAGGTCATTTAGCCGGAGCCTGTCATCTTTGACAAAACATTGCCCTGAATGCCTTACTAAATGGTTTTTTTCTTGGAATTGATATTCCCGGCACTAGATTTCTGTCAGGCTAACAGGCTTAAGGTCTATAAGCCTTTAAGTGAGCCTTGGGTATCTTGTGGGAAATGGACCTGAAGCCCTCGTGAAGTTCTGGTTACCAGGCCATAATTTCTCCAATCCAAACTTGCCAGCCTTGTCACCCAAATACTTCGCATCCCAACCCATTCACACCACTGCTCCATGCAAGAACCTCGTATTACGCTGCGATGACCATACGATGAAGTGCGCCTTCATGAACCGCCTCACTTTCGCCCCGCATAGAGAAAATGGCAGAGTTACATAACCACACAACTGGTCATCCCCCCAAATCCAAGAGCTACCTCTTTATATGGATACGAGTAGCATAGCCTATTGTGCGTATCTTATATCGCTTTCGGAACATTTAGTACTACCACCAGCGCCGAGATCCATAGATGCTTATCAGTAAGGCGCACATTCAGGGGGCGAATATGAGTACCTTGGAGAAACGGCATCACATCATTTTGAAATATCATTGAACACGAACACTGTGAGCTATGTTTTGGGATATATTTTAAGCATAGAATCGCATCTTTACTCTATTAAAGCTAAATTTTATGACATACTTACACCCACGCACACCCCCTTTTTCTCACAACACCACCATGCCACACAATCTTATCTCTCATGACAACCTTCCCTATCTCTCCCAACTACATACAAGCTCATATATTCCGGACTCAGCCACGAGATACTTGTATAACATTCTGTAAGGACTATTTATTAGAATTTCGCTACCCAATCAATGTACTATCTTCTATTGGCCACTTGTCTTACTGTCTTAGCTTGCTAGATATATGGATATCCCGCAAAATCCGTCGTGCATTACCTAGTTCTTGTGCTAAAAGCGAGAAGTGAACAACAAAGTAAGATTTCATAACACAGACTCAGTATTTACCATGCATCATACCCACCTTATCGTAGACTTAAATAAATGTGCAGTTCCCACAAAAATCCCAAACAAAAAGAACAAATACTAAATAATCGAAAAAGGAACACAGGTTTTCATTCTAGGCAGTATTCTAGCAACCTCTCATCAGTCATCCTACATCACCTCCCCACCCACTCCCCGGTCTTAAACACGCACTCATCCTCCTCATGCACACAAACCAACGCACTCTCTTCCACCGCCTCCCCCTTAACATCTCGAAACACGATATCCGTAGCCTTCAATATCGAGTCATCCTGCTGGAGCAGTACCGCGCGCTTAGCCGGCCCTTCGATAGAAATATCCGCGAAGGTGGCATTCTGGATTTCTAGAGTAGGGAGTTGGAGAGGTGAGTGTGGCGTATAATCTTCTTGTTCCTGTTCCTCGGGATGTGTAGTCATAGCTAAGAGGGCAATAACGTTCATATCGCCGATAGCCTTCAGCGCCTTGATGAAGATATTCTTGACGAAGGATGTTTGTGTCACTTTGCGGAACGTGAGCTGTATCCCGTTTGGCGCCGGGCTACCTGCGTGACTACGCGCAATGCACGTGGATTCCTGGACTTGGATGTTTGAGGCGTTGCCGATGACGGAGACACACGATGCGTTGGCGCGGATCGTGTTGTTCCAAATGTATACATATTGCGACTGTTCAAATTCATACGCCGTCGTCGCCGGTGTTTCGAATTCAATGTTATTAAACTGGATAGCGGAACTATTGGTACCAACGTGGAATGCTGTGCCCGCTACATTTCGTACTTTGAGATTTGATATCAAAACGTGATCACTCCCATCACTGATACTGAATAACTTCGGTATTCGTTCGGATCCCGGAGCAGCTCCATCACTCGCCCAGCCAAATCTCCTCGCATCAATCACGCCGGTGTCTCCATCGCTTCGCACAATCGCAGCGCGTGTGTGCGGGATCTTAATCGCGGCGCTTTGTTTCTCCCAGTAGTCCCAGTCTGGCGAGAGGCTGAGGACCCCGTTGAGTTGGAAGTCGCAAGCTTTGCAGGCGGAGAGATCGAGTGGGGAGCGCAGGTGGAATGTTTGGTTTATGGGGAGTAGGATTCGGCCTGTGCTGCCGCATTCTTGGAGGGCTGCTGTGATGCCGGGGGCGTCGTCAAGGAGGGGATCGTCGCGGGAGGTAACAGTGCAGATGGAGCGTTTGGGGATGTGTGGGGTTGAGAGGGTTAGGGTGAGGAGGATGGGGAGGAGGTGTAGGTGTAGCGGTTTCATCAGGACGGTGGAAGAGAGAGGGGGGGCGGGGCTTTGTGTAGTATGTACTAGAAGATGATGTTCAAGAAATGTGGATAAGAAGCATTGCGTTTTCCCTGGATCGACAAGGTCCTGGAGGCGGGAACTCAATAGGTATTGACTGAGGCCAAAAGCCGGGCATAAGTAGATTATATAAAGCCAGGGACACAGGCTTTGAAATTGATAGCCCTGTTAGCATCGTGTACGAGGTATGGCTAATGTTCGTAAAGCAGACTATATGCTACGAGAAGGTTACTGTAAGTCAATCAACAGCTCAAATCCGAAGATGAGGTTTGAGATTCAGACGTATATCACTCCTATGACGGGCCGCAATCAGGAAGTGGTGGAATAGGCTAAACATCGAGTTAATATAGAGAAGCAAACTGCGCATTACGGTCTGTTGAACGGCAGACCTAGAGCAGCTCAAGGAAGGACCAGATTTTCTTGTACAGTATCTGTGGCCCTATATATATCTTCAAATTCCACAAGAATTCACGGACATGGGAAGTGGTGACGATAACAAGTGGGGATGGCGTGCTTTGGTGTTGAGGCCGAGTTGAGTGATGACGTTTTTCCTTGGCGATCGGCCAAACAGCTCCGGAGCTTCGACGGGCTATCAACACACTCTATACAACTTCTGCACACCGTTCCTCCCCTCTTCTCCTCTCTCCCCCACTCTTCCCACCACATCAATTGCTCTCAAAATGTTCGCCCGACAGGCATTCCGCCCTGCGAACACGGTGCGACAGGTATGCCCGCTCTCCCCACCACTCCGCTGCTCCACAAAACTTTGCGCCCTCATGTCATATACATGCAACTAAACAACCGCACAGCACGTTCGCCGCTATGCATCAGAAGCTCCCAAGAGCGGGGGAGGCAGCAACGGCCTCGTCTACACTGGTGCTGCCTTTGCGGCCATGGCCGGTGCATACTTTTACATGAGAAGGGACAATCCCGGCGTTGCCAGCCAGAAACCCATCGCACCGGCAAAGAAGGCTTTCCAGGGCGGCGAGCAGGGCTTCGTACCTCTGGTCTTGGAGAAGTCGGAGATTGTCAATCATAATACCAAGCACCTCACCTTCAAGCTGCCCGAGGATGACATGATCAGTGGCCTGCCCGTAGCCTGTATGTCCTTCCTTCTTACATTATTAAGCAAGATGAAGTGCTGATCCTGAAAAAACAGCTGCCGTTATCACTAAGTACAAGGGCCCCGAGATGCAAAAGCCCGTCATCCGACCGTACACCCCCGTGAGCGATGTTGACCAAAAAGGAACTGTGGAGTTTGTCGTCAAGAAATACCCCAATGGCCCCATGTCCTCCCACATCCACGACATGCAGCCCGGTCAGAGCCTGGAAATCAAGGGCCCCATCCCAAAGTACCAATGGACACCAAATAAACAGTTAGCAATCCTCCTGTGTGAACGACGTGTGAGACGTTTGCTAACTTCGCACCCCCAACATCTAGTGAGCACGTTGCCATGATTGCTGGTGGTACCGGCATCACCCCCATGTGGCAGGTCGCCAATGCCATTTTTAAGAACCCCGAGGACAAGACAAAGGTGACGCTCATCTTTGGCAACGTCTCTGAGGAGGACATTCTGCTTAAGAAGGAGTGGGAGCGCTTGGAGAACACGTACCCCCAGAGGTTCAGGTACAGAAGAATTGCTAGGTCTTGACTATTTTGCATTGAACTGACTTATTCAACAGGGCTTTCTACGTTCTTGACAACCCACCAGAGCAATGGCAAGGTGGCAAGGGTTTCATTACCAAGGAGCTGCTGAAGACGGTGCTGCCCGAGCCCAAGGAGGGCGACAAGGTCAAGATTTTTGTGTGCGGGCCCCCAGGCATGTACAAGGCGATTAGCGGCGGCAAGAAGAGCCCACAGGATCAGGGCGAACTGGAGGGCTACCTAAAAGACCTGGGTTACAGCAAGGATCAGGTATACAAGTTCTAGAGGGTGATTGTAGATAGAGAAGGGGAGTCCTGTGTATGATATATATATCTCTTCTAGACGTAGATGGGCGTCAATGAGCGACATTTTGTTAGCTTGAGTAGATGTGTGCATTAGCTGTGCTTGGCACAAGAGTGTGCGGCGTAAACTAAGGGCGTTCTTAAGTATCTAGCGGCCGTTGTGTAGCTGCTGTTTGGTAGTGCGATGTATCTATCTAGTGAATGTACTTGATATGTTTGGTCATAGGCTGGAAAGAGTGTGGGAGGGCAGTAATTATGCATGGACGTGATACTGGTGACTCATACCACACATGTCGGGGAGCTGTTTAGCCGTAACATGCCGTGCGTCTTGGAGGATGTGGAGGAAGATGAAGAACAGCAATTTATGAGGGGAAAGCCGTGTGCAAATGTCGACGGTTGGCTTGGAGATGAGGAACCTGGACATGAGGATGAGGTTCAACGGACATCCTGGGAAGTAGAGAGATGGGCTCCAAAGGTTGGCAGGGCTGGCCAATGAGGAGCTCAGGAACCGGGAAGGGCAGGGGCTGAGCAGGCGGTGGGGAAGGAGCGAAGCTACAAGTGGGAAGGAGCAGCCGGGGGGATCTTTCTCCATCCATCTATCGAATTTCGACTCTCTTCCACGGCACAGAAACAAGGCCACAGCCCACAAAACACATTCAAAACACTTCACCCATTGCAACACCACGACAACTTGACCTCTGACTGTAAACTCAACCTCCCCCGCACGCAGCTCTTCGACATTCCATCATCCACTCAGCTCAGCTCAGCTCCACGCCACATAATGGCGAGCCAGACGCTCCACGGCTCCTGCGCATGCGGTCGCAACCGCTACGTCGTCGAAATCCCCTCCCACTCTGACGCACAGCGCTGTGAACTCAGATATGACAACACCGCTGCATCCCGTGAGTCGGCCCCAGTCCGTTTTCCATCCAGAGCACTATAGAATACGTCACGCCACGCCATATTCGGTGCTTGCATCCAGAGAGCCCTTCATACCCCCCATCTGTCAATTGCACCTAACAACAACTAACCCAACTCCCAGGAACTCACTCTGCAAACCCCCTCACTCTCTGGCTGCGCGTCCCCCTCCCGTGGTATACCTCTGCGACGTTTGCGCAGTTCCCTGACGAGACGCGGTTGAGCATCCAGCGGACCTTCATCTCCCCTTTTGCGGCCAATGCCCGCCGCCAATTCTGCGGATACTGCGGAACACAACTCACCTCCTGGCACGAGCGCACTCACGACGACGCCGAGCACATCTGCCTGACGGTCGGCAGCCTGCTCGACGAGGACCAGGCCCTTTTGGGCGAGCTCGGCTTCCTGCCTAGCGAAGAGAGCAGCGACGAGGACACCAACGTCGCCGGCCCCTCACGCTCCAACCCTGTTCGCTCGGTCGTTCGTTCTGAGCCACAGACGCGTGGAGCTCCGTGGTTTGAAGAGATTGTAGAGCACAACAAGCTCGGGCGGTTCAAGCAGCAGCGCGGCGGACACTCTAGCAATGGAATCAAGGTGGAATGGGAGGTGATGGAGTGGACAGAGGCCGACGACGCAGACGATGAGGGAACGATGCCCAATAAGAGGAAGATTGGTGAAGTGGATACGGAGGACACGGAGATGCGGAGCGTGTAAGTGTTGTGAAAGCTGATTGGTGCAAATGCTATAGAATTGGGGACGCTCACGCTGTACGAGGACTCTAAGACGATTGTAATGAAAAGCTAGGGCAGGCGTTCCACCGGGCATGTATGTTTTGTTTTTTTTTCTTCTCTTGGGCGACACGGTAGCGATGTACTTAGCCTGACACGTTTCTGGCAGTGCGGGCGACGTGCTGCATTGAGACAAAGTTTGTAGAGGAGGAATCCTCCGTAATAGATGAGCATTTAGCGATGTCTGCACTCCGCACACTGCACGCTGCACGCTGCACTCTGCACTCTGCACTCTGCTAGGCCGGCCATACGCTCTCGATACAAAACGTGCTTTCAAGGTTCTGCCCACGCATTGCTTTTGAACGCCTTCGATTAATGACGCCCACTCTGTCGGACACCAATCACAGAGGGCGGAGAGAGAGCAACGGTACAGTAAGTACATGGTCTCGAGAGCACAGCTCAGACGCGGGAGCGGGAACGGGAGGGAAAAAGGAAAAAGGGAAAAAGGAACCCCCACGTTCCGTAGTGCTTTGGCGATTACGGCCCCTGGTTGCTGGACGCCATCACTCAACTCCATCACTCATCGCTTTGAAACGTAACCTCGACGACACTTCCACTTCCCCCAGTCTGGACCCAAACGCACCCCGTTCTATCATATATAAATTTACGCGACGCTCTTACTCTACCTAGCACCCGGCATCAGCAACGCCCCGCTCATTGGCCCTCAGGGCCCCATGTGCAGGGCAGCTATCTCGCATGGTCCCGCCTTGGCCTGCAGTTGCAGTACGGCTACTGATAAGCACAGGAGATACCGGTCTGTGCTTGCTGTACCCTTTTACTGACCCTGCCAGGTTGAGACATGGCTGGACGGATGGAGTGATCGCTGTGCGGAGTCAGTGAGGCAAACTGTTGCTGTCCCCCGTATCGCTGGTGGTCGCTTAGCAGACAGACTTACATATGCTTGATAGCCATGCATGTATAGATAGGTAGGGGGGGAACCGGCATTGCTTCCTGTCTGTCTGTCTGTCTGCCTGCCTGCCATTATTTTTTCTTTTTCAGGTTTCCAGGCTCTTGGATCTGGGGCCTCCTATATTGTGTCCCGTCCGTTGTTGATCCTTCCTTTCTCTCTTCTTCGCTGGAAATTGGATCTTCTGGATCTGATCTGGGGTAATTCCTTACCAACCCTACCATATCTACACTTTATCTATCTTTGGTGGACTCGACTCGATCCGATTCTTTTCGGTTCGTCCAATCGATTCCTCTCTGACCCCTTGCCGAACAACTTTAAGCTTTAATTACACGCTGCAAGGGCTGCTGTGCTGAGCTGAGCTGAGCTGAGCTGCCATTTCCATCTCAGCAATGGGCATGGATAAGAAGGCGCCGTCGACGCCGACGTACGAGGTTGATGATAGCGTTGAGGTGGGCGAGGTTATCAATGCTTCGGGGCACAAGCAGGAGCTACAGAGACAGTTCAGTCTGCTGTCGATTTGCTCGATTGGGATTACGACGGGGAATGTGTGGGCGGCGCTAGGGGGCTCCATTGTATGTTTCTGACGTTTTACTTCTTCGTGGATTTCTTCCTTGCTCAATTCTCCGCCCTCCTTGTCTTTTCTTCTCTTCTCTTCTCTTCTCTTCTCTCCTCTCCTCTCCTCTCCTCTTGTCTTTGTCTGTTTGTTTGGACGGGCGATTGCTGACTCGACGCGTTGTAGGTGATTGCGCTCTACAATGGCGGGCCTCCTGGTGTTATTTACGAGTTCATTGCCGTGTCAGTGTTCTACTGGATGATTGCAGCGAATATCGCAGAGATGGCGTCTGCAGTGCCGTCGAGTGCGGGTGTGTATCATTGGGCCAGTATCACTGGTGGAAAGAACGGAAGGGCTCTAGGATACTTTGCTGGCTGGTATAGTTACTCTCAAGTCAAGCCCTTTCTAAACCAACAATGCTAACATTGCACCTCACAGGTGGAACTGCTTCGGCTGGGTCTTTGCCACCGCCTCCATGTCCTCCATCCTTGCCAACCAAGTAATTTCTATGTACGGCCTCTTCCATGCCGACTACGCGTACCAGCGCTGGCAAGTCTTCGTCGCATACCTGCTCATAACCTGGCTGTCGTGTTTCATCGTCATGTTTGCGAATCGCGCGCTCCCGACTTTGACAAACATTGGCCTGTTTTTGATTCTTGCGGGGTGCTTGATTACGATTCTGGTGTGCACGATTATGCCGAGTAGAACGGGGAAGGGGTATGCGACGGGGAGCTTTGTCTGGAAGGAGTGGCAGAATCAGACGGGGTGGGGGAGTGATGGGTTTGTGTTTTGTGCGGGTATGCTGAATGGGGCGTATGCTGTTGGGACACCGTAAGTGAACTCTCTCGTCTCCTTTGAGTGTCTCCATATGCCAGCTTTTGGTTGTTTTGATATCTCATACTAACTCTCACATCACAGCGACTGCGTCTCCCACCTCGCAGAAGAAATCCCCCGTCCGCGAGTCAACATCCCCAAAGCCATCCTAGCCCAATACATTGTCGGCTGCTTAACAGCTTTCTGCTACGTCATCGCCATCTTCTACTCGGTCAACGACCTCGACACACTGTTCAGCAACCCATGGCCCTTCCCCCTCGCAGAACTCTACCGCCAAGCCACAAACACACACGCAGGATCCCTCGGCCTCTTGATCGTAATCTTCCTGCCCACACTGTCCACAAACATCGGCTGCTACATAACCGCCGGCCGCATGCTCTGGACTCTCGGACGCGACAAAGCCACACCAGCCCACAACTGGATCGCACACGTCGACAAACGCTTCGGCAACCCGCTCAACGCAACCCTCCTCTGCGGCATCATCAACACGATCCTCGGCGGCATCTACGTCGGCAGCACGACCGCCTTCACCGCGTTCGCCGGCTCCTTCATTGTACTAACCTCCCTCTCCTACCTCGCCTTCATCCTACCCAACATTCTCACTCGCCGCGCGCACATCGTGCCCGGCCCGTTCAGCATGCCTGCCCCGGTGTTCTACTCCGTTGGTATCATTGCGTGCGGGTACATGGCTGTTTGGATCGTGGTGTATTGCTTCCCGTATGCGCTTCCGTATACTGTCGCTAGCATGAATTACAGCTGTCTTATTGTCGGCGGACTCACGGTTTTTGTCGGCGCATGGTGGTTTTGGATTCAAGGACGGGGGTATGTAGGCCCGAGGGGCGCGGTGTTGGAGGCGGAGAGACGGGCGAGTGTTGCGGATGAGCGAGAGGTTGATGGGGTTGTGGAGAAGCTGTAGGTAGTAATAGGTCGGTGTGAGTGTAAGTGTGAGGGCTGGGCAAAAAAAGTATACTCTAGGTGGGTAGTTCTGGTTGGATATGTTTTGAATAATTATGCGATATTGAATCAAATGAATAGCCGTTCAATCATGAAGTTTATTCTCAAATAAATCCAAATATTCTACCCTCTTCTCGTGTATGTAGAGCAATCAACTGCCGCCCCCACCATACCACCACGGCCGCACTATAGCCCGGCAGCGCAACCTACCATAACCTAACATAAGAACCAAGAGAAAATCCGATGCTAAAGTAGAACAGATGCATCCCAACTGCTTTTCTAGGCCGTTTTTGCTTCGCTTTGGTAAAGTAAAGTGCAGCACTGGTCTGTTATGGGTACGTTTATAGGTTCATATTATCCGCTGTATACTGCATGGAAGTATAGTTTCGTTGTGTAAATTGTGATTAGATCTATGAATGTCATTGGGATTAGGATTCGGATTAGTATTGTGATGGTATACTACGAATGCGTGGTTGTGTGCTTGTAGATGGCTGGGATGTAGCTCTTTACGCGGATCAAGGTGTGCGAGGTGCTGGGATGGGAGTAAGTAATGTAGAGGATGTGCGATGGTCTATGAGCTTTTGGACAGTATTGAACATGAGAGCATTTTGAAAAGACGAGCTGCTCAAATCGCAGATAGGATTTCTATTATCGCCTCCCTTTATCATCGCCCTTCACCTCCTCTTCCTCCTCTTCCTCCTCCCTCCGCCGATACGCAACCCCACTCGCAACACCCCCAAACATCACTTTAACCTCGCCCGGACCCGTGGGTAATAACTCTCTGACCAACTCCTCGTGCCTGATCTCCGCTCCCCCTTCTTTCCACAGAAACGGACTCCCAATCCCTATCTCGCAGCCTAGTTTCGCGGCGTATATCGCGCTAGGGGAAATGTGTGAGAGAATCAGGTCTTGGAGTTCTGTGGGTAATGAAAGGAGTGTGGGTGCTGGATTGGTTTTAGTTTTGGGGTTGGGTTTGGGGGTGCGGTGAGGAAGAGGGATAGGGATGGGGATAGGGGTAGTGGAAAGGGAAAGGGAAAGGGAAAAGGGCCAGATGAGGTAGTTCAATGCGGTGTCTGAGGGGGGAGGGACGTTGTGGTTTCCGTTGAAGAGCGGTTCTGGGGCTGTGTGGAGTAGAGTGCGAGACGGGGTTATGTGGCACAGCATGATGTGTTTGATGGAGAGGATCATGTAGTCTGGCTCTTGGATGTTTGAATCTCCAACCGTTTTTCGGTTCCTGGGATCATGTTTTCGATGTTTCGCGTGCGTGCTTGCAATCGCTAGTCCATTCTCGATAGATTGGCACAGGACTATGTATATACTTCCGATTCGAAGAAATGCGGTCGGGTACGGCTCCCAGGTGGGCAGCTTGGTTATCCAGACGTGGTGGAAAGGTAGATCGAAGCGCCAGTTTGTTTCTTGCTCGACGGAGAAATCGAGGGTTGCGAGGCGGATTATTGCGCAGGAGAGGGCGCGCAGTGTGACATCGTTGTAGTTGCTGCGGAGAACGTGGCGCCATTGGTGGTTGAAGTCGCGCAGGATACGGTGGGTGAAGGCTTGGAGCCTGGGTGAGATTTGCATGGTAGGTGTCCAGTATGGCAGGTTTGTATCTGGAGTAAAGTGTAGTTGTAATGGAGATGGGACGGCGGGACCGATTTCTTGCATGTCTTCAATGCGGACGGGGTGGCCTCTTGGTTGCTGTCTGAGATGCTCGATTGAGATGGATTTGTAGACTTGAGGATTTCGCAGTGTGAGAATGCCGTTAATGAAGTCGATGACCCAGACGCTGTGGACTCTTTCTTCTCGGTCGTCGCCGAAAGGGTTGACGACGTCGTAGTGTTTGCCTTCCTGCCAGTCGTCTCTTCCGAGGTTGCTGTATACAAACCCCGACAGTACTTCTGCTTGTGCGTATGTCAGCATATCTAGCTGGTAATAGTCTCAAACTACAGCCTGATGTAAAAGCACATATAAAGAACCTCATTATTACCGTTCTTGACGCCCTGGATATTCATGGCTAGCCAGGTGAAATGCCCCTGGTCTGTGTTGCCGGTTTTGCAGCTTTGGTAGTGGATTCTGGGGCGTTTGTGGAAGGGGTCCCATTCGATCATATAGCGTATGAGGTAGGGTCGCACTCCAGAGAGGCGTGCCATTGTATGAGCAAATGGATACCGAATTTGATGTGAATTAGTCGGTGTCTTTTCTATAATGTTCGCTGAGGACTGGGTTGTGCAATGTGAGAATAGGCAGCTTGTGGAGATGGCGAAGTCACTGGTAGTTGGGTGTTCGTGGGGTAATACGAGTTATTACCACGCTAACGGAAGCTAAGAGTTGAGGCCTTGTGTACATACAGTATGGTGTTGATCGATTCATCTGGGTTCTGGGTTTTAATAGGAGACATTGCCATATGGACACTCTATGATTGGAGTCGTTTCAGTGGGTGATGCGTTGCCATGCGCAGTGTTATTATCAGTACTACATGGTGCGTTTGAGCTGCTCTTCTTACCTATCGAGTACAGCCCAATGCCCAGTATATGCACCTCCCACTTGACCCTGCTTTTGCCTGTATTTTGTATATAGTCTTCAATGTCGCGTTAGATAAGAATCAACCATCGTTCATGGAATGGGGCCATCTAATCCGATCCTCGCTGCCTCCAAAACCTCCACACCTCATTCTTAGCCCAAAAAACCCTACAGAAACTAATAAGCTTACGTATAAGTAAACAAACATCTCCACAAAGACGAACACTCACATCATCAGCAACAAAATGACAATCGAAACTTTCCTCAGCATATCCTCCGACTCTCTAAACATTCCATCCCTAACTTCCCTAATACCAGTCGCGCTCTGCACAGCAATCGAAAGCTCAAGAAGAACAAGCGGGATGCATCCCGATGCCGTTGGATTACTTCTAATTCTGTTTCTGCCTTGGTATATGTATTGCGCGATGACAGATGCGTCTATCCCTAGTGAGCCAACCACCTGGATGGAGAATATAGACTGTTAGCTAATTGGAATTGGAATTGAACTAGCGTAGGTATTATGTGTTCAGTTCAGTTAATTGCCAAGGAATGTAAGTACGTACAGCGATGAGTCCGGTGGAGAAGGATCCGGTTATTTTCCGGCCGAGCTGGGATAAGATGATGGTGCCGAAGAGACTTATGACAACAGATAGACTGCGCGTGAGAAGAGGGGCTTGGACAAGTAACGGAGCCATGTTGGGACGATGGTGATGGTGTCTTGCGCAGTGATCGTGGAATGTTCAGGCAAACATTTGGCGCGAATACGAGGCTGGGCTGGAGGGTGGCTACGGAGGGCGGTTACAGAGGTGTTGATATGAATGCACGGCTCGAAGCTGTACTAACGCCGGCTCAAGATGTTTGCGATTGAAGTGATTGGTTGTGATCTTCTTCTGCTGCGTAGAAGTAGGAAGCGCAATGCTTCTACATGGCGATAATGGACGGATAGGGAGCGGAAAACTGCTGGAGAATCCAAGATACATCAAGCATCTTGAGCCGAAAGTGACACCACTTGCTTTGAAGAAAAGTCTCATTTCGACGACATGTAATTGATATGTTCATTTTCATCTAAAATCATAGCTAGTTATCAGATTTCAGCGCCAGCTTTGTGACATTTGAAGACGAACGAACGCAGTTCCGAATGTACCACATCACTTCACAACATCGCAGGCCCTCAATGCAATTCGGGCCCTTGAGCGAGATGGTGAACATGTCTGTAAAACTACTAATTAATTACTCGTATCAAACCCCAATCTCGGCTTTGTTTACTTTTGGAGTGGCTTTGATTATCGCAAAACACTGCTGCCTCATCCGACTTGAAAAAGGTCAGACTACAATGACGTGGGAAATGAGGTACGATAGTAACACCGCCTCAGCATCTATGCTTCACCTAAAGCGCCCATCTTCCTCAACACGAAGCTTCCAAGGCGCAAACTGCAGTTCACACTGCATCAGTGCTTCATCCCTGGTCTCCCTCGGCGCTTCCCCATTCCTCGACCCTATCATCGCTTCGGATACCCTGGTCTGTGTAACACCACACGCCATGTGACCAACCACTTCTAGCACGCTGATACCAGACTAGAGTTCATTTGGAAAGATCATATATGCTATGCATCAATTCCTAAATACGTCCCTTCGACCTGCCCTATAGATGAAAGGTTGGGTCCCGGAGACAAACTAAGCCCCAATTGCGGCACAGCAGTTACAAGTGACACAGCCACATGGAGTGCTGCTGCCTCTAAAGTGATATGTACCAACATAAAGATCGAGGTTTGAATCCAAACGGACTATTCACAGCAATCATTGCATTCAACTGGATAGCTCTGTTTTGCATTTGTTCCAATCATGTTTCCTGGCAGATTTCCATCACCGACGCCTTCCCTGTCCGATTCCGAGAGCTCCGCATCTGAGCTCAAGAACGAAGGATTCCGCTCTTCCCTAAACACCAAGCGGAGGCGAAATATATCTTTCGATTATACTGCTCCATCTTCGCTGCGCATGAAACCGGAATTTGCCCAAAGCGGCCCATCACTTGCATCTACATCCGGTGTCCACACACCCAGTCGGCCAACTGAAGCGCCTCGAAGCGCATCCGATCCCTTACTCAACCGCCAGCGATCTTGTCTCCAGAGCAATGGCAGCCCTATAAGGATCACGAAAAATAGACATCAGAAACGAACGAATGGATCAGCCAGGGAGCCGACTACACGCCGCGCAAGCCACCAACGTTCAACATCTCCCAAAGACATATACACAAACACCAGGTCTCCCAATCCCGAAACTCCAACAAGATCAGCAACCTCAAGCGTCCAACAAAGCCCTGAAAGAGCTCCACCTGAAGCCAAACAACCGTCGCCTAACCCACAAGGCTCAAACTCCCCTCGATCCCCAGAAACCACACGCTCAGTCCAAGACAAACTCCAATCCAAACTCTCCAAAACCGTAAAACCCAACACCTCCAAAGGCTACGTCTACGTAATCCGCGACCCCAAACGCCCCGAGCTAGGCTATAAAATTGGGTCAACCGGTGGCGATCCAACCACCCGCTTAAAACAATACAAAACCAAGTGCGGATTCGTCCCGCAACTCATCAACGATCCCTTCGAAGTCGAGTACTTCCAGCACACAGAGATACTCGCACACGCTGATCTCGCATATTGGTGCCGACCGTACGCGTGCCAGTGCGGGACGCTTCATCATGAGTGGTTTGCTGTTTCTGAGGAGGTGGCTGTTCAGACGGCGGAGAGGTGGGTGGGGTTTATGCGGAGAGAGAGGCCGTATGATTATAAGGGGCGGTTGAGATGCGTTTGGAGCTATTTGCTTGAGAGGAGGAGGGTTAGTTGTGGGGCGTCTGAAGCGAGTGATCATGATGCGCGGTGGGAGAAGTGGGCGCGTGTTTTGGAATCTCCGTCGGTGGGTGATTATTGGCATGCAACTATCGATTCGTTGAGTAGCGATCTGAGGAAGATTAGGTTCAAGATATATACCGTTTGGACGTTTACGACCACGTTTCTTTGGCAGTTGTCGACGTTTGTTTATGCGCTTGTCACTATTTTTCATTTTCAGAGCGTGTTGGTCTTGACGGTATCTATGGTACTTGGCGTTTGCGCTTTTTGTAGTATGTTGAAGGTTCATATTCCTATTTCAACGAAGAGGCGCAGTCAGAGGGAGTGATGGCTATCAAAAAGCCTCCGAATATAATAATATTCATGCCTTCTATAAAATCAGTGGATTTATCATCCCTCTTCGTACGCCATGCCGCTATCGTGGACACTAGAGGTCTATGGAGAACAGGACATGCTCCTATGACTAATATACATAGATAAAGTCCTCATTTTGCATATCAGTCAAGTCAGCAAACCCATTATCTGTCTCGGTATCGGCCGGTGAATCTCCACTCTCGAGCTGCGCACCCTTCGCCTCTCCAATCTTCTCCTTCCCAATCATCGACTCGTCGACCCTCACCGCAGACTTGCCCAACTCCTCCCTCCTCCTCGCATGCCTGCGGTTGAGAACGGCAAGGTAGAGGGGAATAAGAAGCGACAACACCCCAACAAGGACGAACATGACGAGGTTCGCGATAAGGCCTGGGCGGTACAAAGGTGCGTCGTCGACTGAGTAGAGCAGTGGACCAATGACATTACCCGTGCACATTCCTATGAAGACCATGGCGGATGTGCATTTCTTCTTTGTGTCGCCAGCGGTGTTTTGAGCGTGCCATGTGTAAATGATGGGCGTTATCGCAGCAAGGCACGAAACGAGATAATAACCGAATAGCAAAACACCTTTGTGTTTTCGGGGGACGGTCAACATCATGATTGTGCCGACTGCGGGGAGGACAGCAACAAGTGTGATGGCGAGACCCTTGCGTTTCCAGCGGGTGGCTAGCCAGCTTGAGCCGATGATTGCTACGACTTGGATGACGCCAAATGGGATGTTGAACAGGATAGCGTCGAAATTTGAGTATCCGAAATCCGTAACAATGAGATTGCCAAAGGTCGAAATGCCACCGCTCGCGATGCTATATACAATGTCAGTATTCAAAAGATTGATAATCTCGTACAACAATGACTTACGAAATCGCGATGATGAGGACGAACCAACACCATGTCTTGAAATCAATAAATGTCTCCCAGACTTGATCCCAGCGCCAGTGTCCGGACTGGATGCCCATCTGATTCGCACGGAGTCGCTCCACCGCAATGAATTTTTCCCGGTCCTTTAGATACTTTGCCCTCATTGGCGAGTCCGGCATGAAAATAAGTACAATGAAGGAGTACAGCACCGTCAAAAGGCCACAGAAAAGGAAGATGATTTGGTACTTGTACATGACTTTGCTGTTGATGTGTCCAAGGCCGTAGGTAAAGAGACTTCCAACGATGAATGTAACGCCATTCATGGCGTTCCAGTACGAAGTCCTGAGGGTCTGTTCGGAGCGGCGCCACCACATGGTCGTCACAGCGACACAGGAGGGTGCAATCATGGCTTCGAAAGTGCCGAGCATGAAGCGGAGCGCGAGCAGACTGCGGAAGTTGGTGCATGCGGACATGATAGCTAGACTGCTTCCCCAGAGGAAAATAGCACTGGCAATGACTTTGCCAGTGGGTAATTTGACCAAGATCCAAGCTGCGAGCGGCTGCATCACCAGCTGCGCCAGGTAGAGAATCGATCCGAGCCATGAGTACTGCCGCCCAACGAGGTTCGCATCCTTCTTAATTCCGAAAATCGAGACATATGAAAGACTGGACTTGTCTAGCTGCTGGAAAAAGTAGGCTCCGAGAATCAGAGGCAGGACGCGGAGATCAATGCGGCGAAGGACTGCTTTCTCATCTTCGTACGTGAAGGACGTGTCTTCAACATTGGCATTGGCGAGCCACGCCGCAGCGGTATCGACACTTCGGGGATCTGGATTCGTAGGCTGCGATGTAGCCTCGACATGGGTGATAGCATCCTTAGTGTTTTCATCGCCCGGATGGGCGCCAGAAGCGCCTGACGGGTTCACCATGTTTCTGGAACTCTCAATGCTAGAAGAACGACGTTGTAGTTCATGCATGGGCAAGCAGATACAGTATATCATATATTCAACAGAGCTCGGTAAATAATAGCCTGACCGCTGGAAAGCGTGCAAGGCGTGCCGCTCGGCCGGTCCTGGAAGAATTCATGTCCACGTATTGCAACCATCAATGTTGCATTCGAGGTGCAGAAGGTTGAGCGAGTGATGATCATCCTTCCCCGCATTCTGGTAGTCTGGAGACTATGTCTTATTCTTTCCCTGTTATCGTTCACTAGCTCGGTTTGGATTTACACGAAGTGTCGAATGTTGGCCAAGCGGGGCCATAAGCCGGCGGCTAAATGTCAAGAGCAAAGAAGCTCAACCAGGGTAGCAAGCTTTACTCTCGGTGGAACGAATCCCGAAGCCTCAGGACGTGGGGTGTAGATCACCTCCGCAAAAGTGCCCCTCATCGACGCGTTCTACGATTGAAAACCGTCGTGGAGGACTGATTCACAGACCGAAAACAGTGCTTTCATCATGGCAGAAACCAAATCCCAGAAGCGTTATGCTCTCATCGGCACTGGTGGACGCTCAAGCTTCTTTTACTCTGCAATAGCAACTACATACAAAGCAACATCAGTGATTGTCGCCCTCTGTGACACCAACCAGACACGCCTCGACTTTGCCAATGAACAACTCCAATCTCTCGGCCATGCCGCTGTACCAACATACAAAGCCTCCGACTTCGACCGTATGATACAAGAGACCAAACCCGACGAGGTCATAATAACAACCATCGATCGCACACACAACATCTACATTGTTCGAGCACTAGAGCTTGGCTGCAACGTCGTCACCGAAAAGCCAATGACCATCGATGCACCGCGATGCCGAGAAATTTTTGACGCCGTCGAGCGTACTGGTCGAAAAGTCCGAGTGACTTTCAACTACCGCTACGCACCGCACAATACCAAGGTGTGGGAGCTCTTACGCTCGGGTGCCATTGGGACCGTAACAAGTATCCATTTCGAGTGGCTGCTCAACACATCCCATGGCGCCGATTATTTCAGACGCTGGCACCGGGATAAAAGAAACAGCGGCGGCCTTCTAGTCCACAAGTCAACTCATCATTTCGACCTTGTCAATTTCTGGCTCGGGTCTCGCCCGGAGACTGTGTACGCGCAGGGAGACCTCAAATTCTACGGGCGGGAGAATGCAGAGAAACGCGGAGTAACTGAATTCTACACGCGTTCGCATGGAAGTGAAGTCGCAAAGTCGGATCCGTTTGCGCTGCATCTAGAGAAGAATGATAAGTTGAAGCGTATGTACCTAGATGCTGAACACGAAGACAGCTACTACCGCGATCAGAGCGTATTTGGTGATGGCATCAGTATCGAAGACACAATGAACCTCATGGTGCGGTATCAAAGCGGCGCAGTCCTCACATACTCGCTGACGGCGTACGCACCCTGGGAAGGATTCCGAGTAGCCTTCAACGGAACAGGAGGACGGCTCGAGATGGAGGTTGTGGAGAACAGCTACGTCAATTCAGGAGGAGATCAGTCGCTTGAAGGCTCGTTAGAGAGCCGATCGATAACCTTGCGGAAGCTCTTCGAGAAGCCTGTCGATGTGGAGATTCCAGACAGCGTTGGTGCACATGGTGGCGGTGATGAGGTACTTCTCGCAGATTTATTTGGTGAGAGGGGGGCAGAGATCAATCAGGATATGAGGGCAGCCACGCATGTAGATGGTGCTCTGTCGATTTTGACGGGTATCTCTGCGAATAGGTCGATTGCTACGGGCCAAGTTGTCAATGTCCGGGATGTGTTTTCGTTATAATTACGGAGAACATATTGGTAAATCGCCTTTCCTGGAAATTTAGAAAGCACTTAAGAAATAGAAAGGAGTTCTTTTAATGTCCGTCCCTACATTACGGGCCGCACCCCGTAACGGGACAGTCCCATGATGAGATAATCCAAATCGCTTTTTCTAAGTCTATGGAGATCTAGTTGATATATTACCGTTGTATAGCCATCTCTCCTTCTATAGACTAATCCGCAACGTGCTGCACCCTCGTATTGGTCATACCCGTCGATTGCTTCGTTAACGCTAGCAAGTGCCACTTTACTAAACCCCTTTACATAGCCAAGACCATAGAATTATGCTGAAATTCGAGATACTAGTAAAAACTTCTAATAAATGAAAAATAGTTCTCTACGCATCAAAGGTTATATTAACCTAGAAGGCGTATATACTGTGAGTTTCTTCGACAAGACACGCAGAGACTCGATAGCCTCCCACTACAGTGGTATGTCTAGCGAAGCATTGGCATGCGTTAGCGAGCTTATATCACTATGTATTATAATTTTATGGTTATTCGCGTCATCTGTGGCGCTTGTAGAGATTGGCAATCACGGAATTAGTCTTGTCGCTGCTGCTATGCTTTGTCTAAGGATTCTTACCACACCCGCTGTTTGGTACCCATCCACAACAAACAAACGTGAACCTCATCCCATTAGAGATATAAATGCATACCGTGCCATCGGTAATAACGGAATTAAACGCGGCATCTTTTCTAGGCATATTTCTCCCGTTTGCGTCAATGAAGCCTCGCGTCCGCGCTGGAAATCGAAGGGCATTCCCTACCATCGAAGCTGATAACTTAGTGATCAGACCATGACTACCTCAAATCTAGACCTCTTGATGCTTACGATTTTAATGATAAGATGATCCGATCTTTTGATTGTTCCCACTAGGCCACAAAGAATACAACGGCAGGAACAAGACACAGGAATTCGAAAAGCAAGTAGTGCGGCTATTAACGCACATGTATCCAACATTATTTATTGTCGAAAATGAGCAAACTTTGAACACAGCGCGTGACATGTCATGTACTTTCCCGATGGATGTTTCTAGTATATCAAACATTCACCGCCCACAAACTTGATGACTAAGGACGAGCAAACTATAAGCAAACATCAGAGAGCAGGTATTTATGCCCGCTCAATTTCCTTAGATAGACCATCATCTTTCAGTTCATGTTTTTTCACTACCTACTTTCAATAATTATACGCCACTTCCTCAATACAACGTTCTTTTCTCACAATGGAAAACACTGAAAAAGGTCCACTATGTGTCTCCTTCAACGATTATCAAGTCAGCATGCGCAGGTACACTATCCACAGACTAGGCTTGATTGTATTGTATTGATCAACGAATAGACTGCTCGAGCAAGGAGATCATGTTGATATTACTCTAATCTGCAGTGACGGCACGACGTTCAAAGCTCACAAGGCCATTTTATGTGCTCATTCAGAGTTCTTCTCCAAAGCCTTCCAGTCTGACAAGTATCTTGTGCGTATAACCTTAATAAGCCATACCCTTCGACGGACTGATCCATATAGGAGGGAACTACAGGCCAGGTCAATCTTGAGATTGGCGATTCTGACGTAATAGCACAGCTATTGAACTATCTGTATACGTCGGAGTACGACAGCCCCGGCGTAGAAACTGAAGCAGTCTGGATGGACGTTAAGCTCTACGCAGCAGCCGATTTCTACATAATCCCTTCCTTAAAGAAGGCGTCTCGAGCAAAGTTCGAGCAGAGTGCGACAAAGCTCTGCAGCACCTCTACCTCCACGGGCGGGTTTGGAGAGTTCCCCACCATTGTATCTTTCATATATGACAATACTGTTGATGAGGGTGGTTCTGATCTCCGGGAGACTGCGGTTAAGGTTATTGTCTCACTTAGTGCGACGGCCTTTGTATCGGTTGAAGGGGGCAAATGTCTTCGAAATATCATGGACGACTCGGGAGCGTTTGGGACAGATCTTGGGATTGCTATGCTCACGAAGTGGGAAGGCTTTCGGAAGGTTCAATGTCAGCAATGCTGGCATATCTGGGCAGACCCTCGGCCAAAAATTCCGGATATTTGCTGTCCTGGTTGCGAGAAACAGAAGTTCTGTTGGGACAAATATCAAGTCGAGTGAAACTAAGCTTAATATGTGGATACTGTACATAAGGTAGAACACCATAAGCACCACCGTGTGAGAGCGCCAATGAAGCGAAGACTCAATGATCGACTAAGGCAGATCTACCGCCATAAAGTAGAGCACGGCTTCTTAGAAGTTGTTGGAGGCCATAACGTCTTTTAGAAGTTTACTAAGGATTTGTTTCAGTGTCCACGAAATGAACAGGTAGTCTAAAAGATAATTCTCTAAGATGAAATTCTTTTAAGAAAGTTTGTGCTACTATCCCTTCGATCATAAATTACATTAGTCACATTTCGTATATACCATCGTCTGTAAACAACTTAGGAGAACACAGTACAGAATTTGGTGTAGCGCGAACTATATCGATAAAGCGAGGCAAGTACATGTATCTTATGTTTAAGTGAAGACTTTGCTCCAAACCCCCACAAGCAAAACCAAACCCAAGCCGAAGCCCAAACACGATGCCACAAAAACAGAACATTCTACGCCGCCGCTACAACCGCACAGCACAACCCAAATCCAAATGCCCACATGTCCAAAAACCTCCATCCCAAGCCCGTCCCGCCACACACATGATCCCCCCATCTGACCCCCCACCACCAATCTCCCACGCCCTCATTGGCCCGAACAAACCACCCTTCCCAATCCAGTCTAGCACGCCAAGGTTCCGCAACGCGCGGATTACACCAAGAGCATCCACATTCACGTTGTTGCCCGGGTGCGGGTGCTTTATTTCCTAGGGGTTATTGGTGTGCTGCAGAGCTGGGAGATAAGAGGAAGGGACAGGAAGGTGGGAGTGGAGCGGTGGTGGGTAAGAAGGCAGGTTTGGGGCAGGTGATCAGGTGGGTGCCTGGTGAGTGAGACATGTGGGTTTATTGCTTGTTGTTGGGCTTGAGGTGGTTTTTGGTGGAGTGGATGAGATGGGTATATAGAGGGTGAGTTTGAGCTGGTGATGAGAGGACATGATGTATTGTTGTCTTGTGCTTTGTTGGAGGTACGCACGTTCGTCCACGAAGATCTTGGATTTCTCTTGTTCGGAAACGAAGAAAAATATAGAGAAAAAAAAATAACAGCACCCAAATAATCTTCCCGAATGAGAGTATTGCATGAGAATAAAACGAATCGATGAAATACCCACTTTTCAAGACATCGGAACAAAATCGCAAACGATCACATCGCACGATATCAAGACGGGCTCAGAAAGGCAGAAAGAAAGCTTCAGAAGTTATTTAGAATCCACCATCTTATCTCAGAAACACATCAACACTAGAAAAGAACTTCCGCATAAATCTCGTACTCTGAAAAAAAATACTACTTCTCTCACGTTTCTTACGATACAAAAGTATATATTTTCAACCTGAAATAGAACATACTTTTCCAGGGGAAAAAGAAACAAAAAAAAAAAACCCTACTCCCGCCGTACCATGCCAACCGAACCCCCAAACGAATCCCTCACCTCCCCCGCCTCCCTCGTAAACTTGATTTCCATCGCCATAGGCTTCCTCTCCTTCGCCTTCACCCTCCTCACATTCTTCAACGTATTCTGGGCCTCGTTGGGGACCTTCTACGCCGCCGGCCACGAAATAAGCGATCACTTGTCGAGTCTGAAACAAGGGCTGCTGGAGGAGAGGAGGCATCTGAAGAGTATGTGTAGGAGGTTGGAAATTGGAATCGGGATAGGGAAGGAGGGGGGTGAGTTTGAGTTTGAGGGGAGGCGGGTTGGAAATGGTGGTGGATATGGGTATGGGTATGGGTTTAGTTATAAGAGGGAGAGAAGTAGAAGTCGTGTTAGGGCGAGGAGTACGGATGTTTATGGTGCGGGTGGGAGAGCTGGTAGTCGGAAAAGACGCGAGAGTCGGAGCCGTGGACGGAGAGGGTGGAAGGGGGGTATCAAGTATAATGGTCCCGTGGCCTTCGAGAAAGGGGGAGAAATAAACTCGATGGCTTCTTCGGCTGAAGCTGTTAGTTTGAGTGTCATGCGGCATGTGCTGCGCGACATGATTCGAGAGTTTCGAGCACTGGAGTATCCGTTTCTGAGGCCCGAGTATCAGTCTTTGGATCTTGCGCATTGGGCTAGTCATCATGATCATCACTATCACCATAAGCATGATCGGACTCAATACCATCCCGAGAAATCTCCATATTACTCCCTGTACAGCCACACTCGAAGCCCAGACAACGAGGACGACGATGATGACGAATCTGCAGTTCTGTATAGAACTACGAGATTCGGCACAGAGTATCGCAAAACTGGCCTACTCGAGCGTTGGAAATGGATCAACACTAAGAAAGATGTCGCCAAATTGAATGGGAGTCTAAATAGGATTGAAATTCGGCGTACGGCGCATGAGGTCGGGGATGTGTCGGCGCAGGTGAGAAATTTAGCAAGGGGATTGGATGATGTGCGAGGGTTGGTTGTGAGGCTGGAGGGGAGGGTTGGTAGACCTCTCGGTGTAGGTGTAGGGGGTGGTGGGTACACGGTGGTTGGGAGGAAGGTGGAGTGAGCCATCTTGAGCTTTCTGAAGACTGTGGTGTGGTGTGCGTTGCGCGTTGCGAGCTGAGAAATGCGAAGGGAAGAGTATATGCTTGGTGTATTGAATAGAACGCACAGCAGTATCCACACCACTCTCTACCCACCTACCAAACCGAGCCAAAAAAAAAAAAATGAAAATAAAAATAAAGCTCGAGCAATATTCGGCTGCTCTTCTCACCGCAGGCTCAAGTTTGGTTTCAGACGTCAATGGAGGTGGTAGCTGAGCAGTCAGAAAAGCAGACCCACACACAACCATGGTCCACATTCAGCTCAGCCCGTCCCGTCTCGTCATCGAGTAACCCGAATCGGCATCTTGATGCGGTACGCAAGGAACGGTACAGTGACCTCCGAACGGTACGCTAGAAGCAGGCCAAAAAAAAGATGTCTTCTATGGCATTTCTAAAAATCGACAAAATAGAGAGAAGGAAAACCAATGGAGAACTAGTGATAATAGTAATTTTGAGTAGGCGCATGCGACGTGGAGATGAACGCTCATTCATGCGGCATCTTGTTTGCGCTGATTGAGCCGCACAATAGGTGTGGTAGAAGTAGAATAAAAAAGAGAGTCAGATGTATGCGTCAATGATATTGCCCATGCCTTGTGTAAGTGATGCATTTGGTTGGGCGTGGTGGTGTATTTGCCTGATGATAGTGGAGAGAAACATTGTCATTGTTCGCGCGTCTCGTTGAGCCCGACAAAAATGTCACTGCACAATATCAACGTAGTTGATATTAGTCAATAAAAAACCATTTCATTTTCTACACCTCACCTCTGCAGGCAACCCACTCTGTTGATAGAGTAGGGGTATCCTAACAGCCTTCCCAGGTATTTCAAAGGGGACAACACCCTAGGTGCTGGCACCATGGGTTTCTTACTTCGCGGGATAGAAAAAGTAAAATCAAGTGCTCGTCGAGCTTCAACCCGTTCCAGCCAAGCACTGAACAGCACTTGTAGCTCCGTCATCTCTATCTCCGATCCGATACCTACCACTGTTGACGATCCTTCTGTTCGAGAACTCCGCGAGGCGACAGAAGCCTTGTTGCGAACTCGTGATATTGAAGACGTACAAAATGGCTATCTCGGTAGAGCTGATGTGACTGCTATTGACAGGCAGGATTTATACGTAGCGAATCAGCCAGGTAGGCCAGGCATAGCTACTGATAATCCGGTTGTTGTCTTTGCGGACGAGGAGACGCAGGAAAATGTCGAGTTTGAAATGCTGAATCCATGCCCACAAGCAAAGGCATACACAGCACAGCGTAACAATGTTGAGCGACAACGTAATCGAACCGACGGGGAGGTGAGTGATGGGATATCGAAACCGAGCGCTGTGCGGGAAAATGGACGAGTGCAAAGTCGCGGTGCTTCACGACTGTCGAAGCGTCAGGGTCGATTCTTTTCCGCTGCTGATTTTCTCCAATTGCCCCTGAGTACCGAGACTACAGGGTCACACATTCGATATCCTAACGCGAATGTTGAGGGAGGCCTAGATAGGGGTGAAACCTCGAAGACTGGCCCAAAGGCGCACAATGCTCACCCATTTCAGCCACCTTCTGCCGTAGTGAGAGTATCCACAATACCATTACCGGATGCCGGCGGAGAAGCTAATCTACAAGTTGGGTACTGTAATCTCGATGTTCAGTCCTATCCGACGGGGTCCGCGGACCGACCACTAATATCGCAATATCGCCGAGAGGCCGGACTACAGACGACCTCTTTTGGGGAAGAGAACAAGACTGGGCAGTTGAGAAACACATCTACCCTTGCGAAGGCTGACAAGAACCCAGGTACTTTGGAGAAACACCTGGAAGAAGTAGAGATCGAAGTAGCTAAATTGCTTGAGTCGATTTTCGTAAGACTCAACCACGGGCATCTTACAGGCGTCCAAGCTACCCTCAACAACTTGGTATGGTGCCTCGATACTTTTATGCATGAGTTTCCATTTTCGAAGCTGAAAAAGCTTCTTGGAATCGCTGTAGAGGTCCTTTCTGAGCGATTACGAAAGCTGAAACCTGCGTATCGGTCTGCGCCACAGCGACAGCGTAGCGATGAGTCTTCCAGACGAGCGAAATTAGCGATTAGTAGGCTTGTACCTATAAAACGAGTATTATCGGCCGCTGAATAGTAGAGAAAGACTGATCAAACAAGTGCGAAGGTAGCATCTACCTGGGCAAATGGTGGATACAGATGGAAAGATTTGTAAACAGGCATATAGAGAGTGGCACGAAGCGCACAAAACTTCATGCAGCAGCCAGGATCAAAGCGAACGGCGAGATTCACTTCTCTTGATCATAAGTGTTCTCAAGAAATTGGAAACCAGTGAATCGTGTTGAATAGCGGTAACCCTACGGTAACGTGAAGATGTCATCATCCACTTACATGAGTACTAGGTCACCCGGATTAGATGGCTTGAAGCCGCCAGCGAACACGTATGCTGCTGATAATAGCAACGGAATAGAATCATCGATAACGTCTCGAAAGAAAAAGATTGAAAGATTGACAGCGAGATGCTTGCGTGAAATAAGGAACTTCAGGTCAAAAGCGGAGCAGGCGGAGCAGATGAAATCATCCGACCCATCACTTCGCCAATACTCCACGCTGATCTCTAGGGACTTCGGCAGACGGTCTGTGGAGAGCTCGTCTTGATCACTCGGTGCTTTGACACGACTGACCGAGAGTTGGAAGTACGAGAATGACGCTATTGTGGTGGCCCGATAGGATTAGTCACGCATTGAGAACTATTTCTGGATCTCGTACAGGTGGCGCACGCAGAACTTCATCAACCAGTCACAGGAAGAAGGTAAGGAAGATGGGAGACGCTGCAGAGTGGGGGAGGGGTATCCCTTCATCGAATCATGGTTGGTAGCTGTACTTGGATGAGAATGACGTTTTTGGTGTTCGTGTTTTGCGGAGGGTTCTGGAGGTTGGTGTCGAATAGTCTCCCTGCCACCTCCCTTTACTACCCAAGCGCTAAAGCCCTTTCCAGAATGTCTTGCACATTTGGCTACATCCTTTGCACTTGGCTACACACGCCGTTTCGCATTCCTGCATGTGTTGTCAGTGCCGCTGCATGCGCGGCATATACTATACGATAGGTCATGTCATGTATAACGCCTTTGGGCTGCAGCTAATTTCAAATCCTCCTTGACAAAACAGATTCCATGGTGAATAAGACAATCTGCATTTGCATGAAGAAGCAAAGCGTCCAAGGGAGAACCAGCAAGAAGGACCCTATGTAGCCGGGTTATCTCTCGCCAGATGCGGTGGCTACCTCGAAGCGAGGATCGGTCAGAAGCTTGGAGCAGATAAGCTTTTCCTATTCTGAGGACACCCTGGAAGGCTCGCCAGCCGGCCGAGTGGCAGAAAAGCTCTTATGATGGATTGAGTGGGCTATCCGAGATGAGTTGTTTGCTAATGCTCAATGCAGACAAAACGGGCCGTGTGCAGCCAAACGAATACGGTAGAGCAACAATCGAGAGCACGGCTTTTCAATGGTCGTTCGCTGCCGAGGCTAGGAGGGTGGAGTTGAGTCAATATTCTTTTTGTTCGTATTGTTCAAGCGTGCTCCACTTGGCGAGGTCGCAACGTTAAAAGCATGGAGGTGGTTGAAGACGGCCTCATTGGCCGCCAGAACTGCGGAGCACCCCGGAGGTAAGAAAGGCCGATGCGGCGCGGCTGCATGTTTGGGCGTTGAGAGGCATCCGCGAGAGTGGAAAGTCCTGCACAGGCGCAGTGTAACGTCTATGCAACCAAGGTAGGGTCATGTTTGCAATGACACGACATTGGCTGCCGTCAACATCGTCCTCCTTGGATCAGTTGCTAGTGGGATCTCGTAAAGCTGCAGTAAGCAATACAGGTGATTCATTGGCTGAGGACCTAAGGGTTTGGTAGATTTGACAAGCCCTCGCACCATGGAGAAAATATGCACATTCTTCCAGAGTCGAAAGAATCAGTCATGAGTGGAGCAGGAAGCTTCATTGCATGCACCTAGCAATGCACTTATCATCATCCAGACTCAGAAAAGGGGTGGTGGGAAGCAAGCACCACCATGGGGTAGAGGCAGCGAGGCCGGCAAATACGGGGTTGAGCCAATGCGGGCGATCGCTAGGAACGAACTGCCTGATTAGCTGTCTGGCAGAGCGGTTGAGGGGAGCGGTGCCCTTAGCTCTGGGCGCAAAAATACGGAGGCGAAAAAGCAGGAAGAGGCTCCGACAGATGGAGTGGAGATGGGTGGGTGGGTGAGTAATGCAGGTAATGCAAGTAATTGTCATGGCGAGAGCAAAAAAAAAAAAGGAGCTGGAATGGCAATGTTGCAGTGGGTGGCCCGTGCGAGGCTAAGCGAGTGGCAGTTGTCCAAAAATAGTCGGCTATTCACCAGACCACACGCCAAACGTCACGCTCCACCTTGTCTTTCTCTAGCCACACCATACACGCCAGCAACAACGAATCCACTCTCCGATCATGCACCAATGAGTGTCCGCG
The DNA here is from genome assembly GCA_028476805.1 of Acrocalymma vagum. NCBI lineage: Eukaryota > Fungi > Ascomycota > Dothideomycetes > Pleosporales > Acrocalymmaceae > Acrocalymma > Acrocalymma vagum. The sequence goes on from JAQGEP010000369.1 coordinate 30,744, forward strand.
GACTCCATGGCCTCACTCGGCCCAGCGCACCGCAAAGCTTCTCGACGCCATCCCATCCTGGTCCAGCCACCCAGAAACCAGTAGGGCTGTGCCGGCGCACCCACCCAGGCTACCCACTTTGGACGTTCACACTATCGACTCACCGTATTCCTCAGAATGTTGCCTCGTACAGGTAGCGGCTCCGAGCATGGCGAGATTTGCGACCTTGGGCACCTTGTGGACCTCCGTGACAAAGCCCTGATCGTATCGACGTCAGCCATCAATAGAACCGAGTCAACGCTCCTGGACTACTGCCGTGACTGCTGCTCTGTATAAAGCATGCCACCCGCCGCTCCCCAAATGCCTCCATCATCATCGATCAACTATACTATCTAATCAGCTTTTATAGCTACCCTCGCTTTTAATAATTCTTTCGTTTTTTACGATCAGACATTCGCTCCTCTTAGATCAGCCCGAACGCCTCTTCTTGAACGATCCATATCGAAAGATCCTAATATCTAATCCGTCCATATCTCAACTAGTCAACACAATCAACAACAGTACTTAATTCAAGATGCGTTACTCACTCGCTTTCGCTGCGATTGTCAGCGCGGTTGTTGCCAACCCCCTGAACTATGGCCATGGCTACAACGGCAACCCACCACCACCACCACCTCCTCCAGCTGGTGGTTATCCAGTTGACACGCCAACCCCCAGTGCTCCGGCCTATCCCGCCAACCCTCCCAGCTCTGCTCCTGGCTATCCCGCCAACCCTCCCAGCTCTGCTCCTGGCTATCCTGCCAACACCCCAAGCTCCAGCCCCGGATATCCCGCCAACACTCCCAGCTCGAGTCCCGGATATCCCGCCAACACTCCCAGCTCGAGTCCCGGATATCCCGCCAACACCCCCAGCTCGAGCCCCGGATATCCTGCCCACCCTCCTAGCTCTGCTCCTGGCTATCCTGCCAACACCCCAAGCTCCAGCCCCGGATATCCTGCCAACACTCCCAGCTCGAAGCCCGGATATCCTGCCAACACTCCCAGCTCGAGCCCCGGATATCCTGCCAACACTCCCAGCTC